>PVKS010020193.1:0-37211 GCA_004027875.1 Aplodontia rufa | reverse complement strand
TGCCCCCTTTATCAAATATCAAATAGTTAAAGATATGGGGGTTTGTCTCAGGATCTTCTATTCGGTTCCACTGGTCTTTGGTTCTGTTTTGATACCAATACCATGCTGTTTTTGCTACTACAGCTCTGTAATATAATTTCAGGTCAGGGATTGAGATGCCCCCTATTTCTTCTTTTCTATAGAGTAGTGTTTTGGCTAGCCTGGGTCTTCTGTTGTTCCACATGAACTTGAGAATTGCTTTATCTATATCTCTGAAAAATGCCATAGGTATCCTGATGGGGATTGCGTTGAATCTGTAAAGGGCTTCGGGTAGAATGGCCATCTTTATTATGTTGATTCTGCCTAACCACGAGCATGGAATATTTTAGTCCACATTTTTCTTCCTCAGTTTCCTAAACTTTGTATTAAGAAATAAAATGTCTAAAATATATCATCTAGCTATCATTCTCAAACTATGGTACGTATTCCCCCAAGATTAGATGACAGTGTGCAGAGGAATTTTACTCTAAATGAGATATCAGTTTTACTAAAATATTCAAGGATAAATATGTGCATAGAAATCAATGCATGCATATTATAGATATACTATATATGTGGTTATATTAATAAATATGCTTGATTTTTTAAATTAATTTTTTCAAAGAAAGTCCATGCTCACAATGGGCCACTTCTAGCCATATCCTCACTCTCCACATAGGAATTTGGCTTCCTCTGTGACAGAGAAAATGCCTTACTTCTCTCTTTATCCTTAGGTTTCCTAGAGGGATTAATGCTCCATAAATATTACTGCAAGCAAAAGGAACAAACGAATTTGTGCACAGGTAAGGAACAGTTGGCAGATTAAAGAAATTAGAGCACCTATGGTGTGGCTGAGTGCAGGACACCAAGAAAGGAGTGACAGACACTCCTGAAAGTGAGACCATGCAGAGGTTGAGGGTTCAAGTGAAGCGTTGGAATGGGCTGCTCTCTCCATGTTTCATAGCCCTCTTTTAATCTGCTTGGCAGGGCCTTCCTACAGTGACTGCCCTTCTCCTCACAGGTGTGTCAGATCTCAGAATCCCAACCCTTCCTCTTCTACCCTTTCCTGCTGGGAGCATCATCGTTGGTGCTGATATAAGCCTATAATGGATCCACACACCAAGCTCCTTACAAAGTCTTCTACTACACATTTATGACATGTGGTCTGACAACTAGACTTTGTGCAGAAGCAGATTCTGGCTGCAGATGGACCTTTTCAGTTCCTACTGAAAAATTGGCATTTCATTTCAATGTCCCTGAACCACACACCCATTCAGTCTTTCTCATTTCACTCTAGCTCACTATCCGCCCTCTGTTCCCTGATGTCATGTCACTCATCTCCCTTAGCTCACAGCATTCTTTGTGCCATGGGAAACTTCAATTGGCACCAATGTGTACTCTCAGAAGAGCCATCCTCATTATCCAGTAAATCCCCAAATTTCTATTGCAAAATACTTCCAAAGGATGCTCTCCTCTAGGGGATTAGATTGTTGGCCCATGTCACTTCTACACTGATTCCACAGGAAATAATTTTAAATTCCTGACACTTTCCATTTTGTTCTTGACAAAAAAAAAATCCCTCAGCTATCCTTATCAAGCAATGCATAAAATAAATTAATCCTGCCTACCTATTCAAAAGAAAGCTGATAGCGATGATAATAATTATAATTAAAATATTAATAAGTGATATTTATTGAACACATACTATTTTTACTGTTTATCAACCTGTTTTTCTGTATTTTGCTGAATACTCAAACAATACTTGAGGGTAGCTACCAAATATAATTTATGGGGAAAAATCTAAGAACTATACAGAAGGAAGAAGAGGAACAGTATAAAGATAGAAATATAGGGGATATATAGACCAAATAGCTTTTCTTTACTACATCTAAGATTAACCAGAGAAGCACATTTAAAAGTCGCTTTTGAAAAAAATACTCATACTATGTATGAAATGCTCCTAATATTAGGTTATGAATATGTTTCTGAGCAAGGGTTGAAACAGGAAGAATATGTATTAGCAACCCAGTGTTTTGAGAAGAGTCTTCAAATAGAGAATGAATATCATTTGAATAGGGGGAAATCTAAGGAGGGAGCCTTACTAAGTTACTTCAGCAGAATACCTAAAAATCATGGAGGTCTGCACTAGAGGTGAGATGAATAAAATGACAATAGGAATGACAAAGCAAGGACAGAAGTGAACGAGGCCTTGTCTCAACATTGTATCAAACACAAAAGTCTTGGTTTTCAAACACATAAGCTTCTTGGTAAAACCAGAAGCACACAAAGTGAAACCAAGTATCAGGGGAAGAATATATCAACTAAGGTTGAAATTTCTGGAGAAAATTTTTAATAGGGAAGACTATGAGAACTTAAGTGAAAGACATTTTGCAATATTTTTGTTTGTTTTGCTTTATTTTCAGATGGGGTCTTGCTAAGTTTCCCAGGCTGGCCTCAAACTCATGATTACAGGTGTGTGACACCACACCCAGTCATTTAGCAATGCTTGGGGACTTTTTTGTTTGTCACAGCTAGGGGATGAGTCCTTCTGGCATGTAATGGGTAAATGAAGGAAGTGATGCTGAACATCCTACTTTGCACAGGAAAGCTGCCTTACACTCCACCCCAAGAATTCTTTGGCCAAAACTGTGAATAGGCCAGGTGCAGTGGCACATGCCTATAATCCCAGCAGCTCAGGAGGCTGAGGCAGGAGGACCACAAGTTCAAAGCCAACCTTGGCAACTTAGCGAAACCCTAAGCAGTTTAAGGAGACCCCATCTCAAACTAAAAAGTAAAAAATGGGCTGGGGATGTGGCTCAGTGGGTAAGCACCCCAGGATCATTCCTGGTATCAACTACACCCCCTCCAAAGGAAAAAAAAAACTGTGATTGGTGTGAAGATTGATAAATCTGCTTAAAGAATTGTTAACAATTTAACAGACATTGAAAAAGTTATTTCACCTCTTACCTGCTTCTTCTTTTGTGAAACGGAATAACATGGGTAACAGTGTTTATTAAAGAATAGTGAGATTCTGGTTACACATTTATCATACAGTAAGTATTCAGTAGCTATAAATACTACATTTTTTTTTCAAAAATAGGAAATTTTACTGGATGTGACGCTACAAGCTTATAAATCCCAGTTACTTCGGAAGCTGAGGAAGGTGGATTGCAATTTTAAGACCTGCCTCAGCAATTTAGTGAGACCCTGTCTCAAAATAAAGCATAAAGAAAGGATTGGCTTGTAGCTCAGTCCTAATGCACTTGCTTAGCATGTGCATAGCCTTGGAATCAATCCCCAGTACCAGGAATGAAGGCGCAAATGAATGAATGAAGGTAGGAAGGAAAGAAGGAAGAAAGGAGAAATTTAAAGGACAATCATTGAATTCAAAATGAAAAATTTGAGGGTTAACGCAGTGGCTCAGCGGTTATGGCGCCTGCCTGGCATGGGCAAGGATGCAGGTTCAAACCCCAGCACCACATACGCAACAAAGTGTCAAAGAAATAAAGATTACATGAAAAACAAAAACAAAAACAAAAACAAAATTATTCTCTCTTTCTCTGTCTCTCACTGTCCCTCTCTCTCTTAAAAAAAATTAATTAAAGGAAGAAAGATTTCGGCTGATCTAAAGTTACTATCTCTGGGTCTCTTCCAATCTACTGAAAACGTGTAACCTCAGCTCTTAACCTCCCTACCAGACTCTCACTGTGCGTTAAACTGCCTGCCACCTTCATTTTATCAATCTTGCAAGCTGAACAATATAAAATAGCACTCACAATCCCCCACTAGCTTACCTACATTGTTTCTGGCACTGTGTAAAAATGTGACATTGTGTGAAAATGGCAGTAGGTATGATTCAGGTAAACTGTCTTCAGGACCCGGCTGCCAATCATGCTATATGCGGTGCCGCTTTTGCAGTTCTGTTTCTCTTCCTGGCCTCCATCTCCAGAGCTGTAAAGGTGTAAAGGACATCCCATGGTATGATGTAACAGGCCTCTTCCACAAATAACACTCTATCACTTCTTCTCTCTCTCCCTTTTTCCTTATCTTGCCAACACGTAATGAGGGCAAGTACTGTGGCGATTCCTTCCTGGAAAAGGTGCTTGTATTTGCCACATTTGCTCACTTTCCCCATTTCCTGTGGCATCACGGTGAAGCAACACTCAACAGCTTTTAAAATATTACAGTGGACTTAACTGGACTCCCTGCCTCCAGCCTTTCTCTTCTAATCCACTCTATATGTCACATGCATCTTTCTTAATGACCTTCTTTAATGTGACACTCCTGCTCAGAATTCTTCAGTGGCTCCACACACTATGTCTCACTAGAATTCTTCCACATGCTATCCAAGGTGCTTGATGATCAAACCAAGTCTTCCTTTTCAGTCCTGTCTCCCATGGCTCTCCTCCAGATGCTGCTCTCTGGTAGACCCACTTGTCTCCTCATCAGTACCCAGCACTTCCTACTCATTCTTGCATCTGTGGCTTCCATTGTTATGGCCTTTGGAATACTTGTACACATGTGCAACCATCGCTGCTCATTCCAGTGGTGTGAACTGAGGACCCACTTGGACACAGTCAGCATGTAGAACATTGTGGTAGGCAAAAACAAGACATGACCTCTGTTCTTACAGCCTAGTGGGAGAGACCAACTTCTACTAAGTAATCAGATAAATAGATGGGAAACTGCAGCTATGTTGAGGGCTACAACTAATAAGCACATCGTGCTACAAGAAAGTAAGGGAGGATTTGACCTCATCAATGAGATGTGTGTGTGAGCAGCTGCGGGAGGGTATTTCCAGCCAAAGGTCCATTGGACTGAAGTCTGAAAAATGAGCCACCTCTACCAGGAGAGGGAATACGTCAGCTGAAAGCAAGCATAACAGGCACTGAATGAAAGGTGGCTTCCTTCTTACATATCTATGTATCAACAAAGTTAAAAATAAAATATTCACAATTATATGGAGTTGGCTTTATTTGTGCAGAAACTTAACATGTACTAAATCATTTTATTTTGAGGGGAACCCTGCAATCACTGATAATAGTCCATTTAGAAATGAATATATTCAAGCTCAGAGCTGCTAACTGGCCTGTCCTAGGAATAGAACCTTGAGTAAAACAATGACCATCTGATCCCTGGTGCAGGACTTTTCCTCCAACTGCAGTCACTGCTCCTGCAGTTTTCAAAGACCGTTCACCACCCAGCAAGCAGCACAACCCGAAACACTTCTCAGTCCTCTCTATCTGTCAATTGAAAAATAACTGGAGCAAAGCAATAGAATGCTACAAACCAGGAAAACATCCGCAACATAGGACAATGAAGTATCACAAAAAATAAAAATAAAATGAAAAAAACCTCATAAAATTGCCAATAAAAGCAATGACAAATCAATTAAAGAATGAATAAAATCCATGAAAAAGAAATGCACATGGTTAAACAAATACAAAGTAAAATATCAAACTTCACTAGTAATCAAAAAAGTGCAAAGAAAATAGGATCCCTTCTGTTTTAAACTAGCATTTTAAGTTTATAATAAAAGGAAAATCTATCAAATTTGCCACCAAAATGGGCATTGTTAGAAGTATAATAAAAATTGCAAATATACATAATTATATGTAATGGCTATGATTATATATAGTTTTAACTATTTTGTGTCCACCAATGGAAGTATTTTCCATATATTAACTGTGAAAAGTAGGTTCTATTATGATTTTATAGTAGACATGACATACTTAAAGTGCCAAAATTTAATTAGCTTTTCCAAGGTCACTAATAGAGTAACACAGCCATTTTGAAAAATTGCTTAGATGCTGTAGAGTAGGAACATTAAAGTATCAATGTTCAACCTAGGATAGCTATAACAGAAGATCTGTGGAAAAATGTATTTAAAACATTATTATTCCAAGTATTTCTAAAATTTGTCACTGATATAAATGTAAATAGTTAAACAAGAGTGAAAACTTAAACAATGGTAGAGAAATTATTAAATAAATGCACTCTTATCTCTATGACAAAATATTATTCAGCCTTCCAAAATAGAATGGATAACAAATATTTGATTGATATAGGAAAATGTTTTAGAATATTACTAAAATTGTTAAGAGATAAAAGAATCTGAAATCTTACATGATTATGATTTTAATTCCAACTTTGTTGTTTTAAAACTATTCTGTAAATATTTAAATGCATTTCCAAAGACAGACAATGACATTCTTGGTTCTTACAAAGAGAAATACATTATCCTTAAATGAGGAGATGGCAATTCCTCTTTGAAGGAACAGCTAAAAGGTTAATTTAAGAACAGAGAGAGAATCCTCTTTTAAAATGAGAATAAGAATTTACATTATAAGATACTAATATACTCATGCAATTGTTCAGTTTTTAAATTGAAGGAACTACATCTGTCTGATTTCAACCTGTCTCCTTAAAATGAATCACATCCTTGAGGCTTCCTCAGTATGGCAGCTGTGTGGCCAGGACCCTGCTCTTCAGGTTTGGCCAGTCACCTTGACCCACCAGGGATAGGCCCAACTGACCCTTCTGAACCCAGGAAATCAGATTTAGGTGTCTTGTTCATTCCTTGAAGTGTAAGAGTTTGGTAGGAAGAGCCTCACCCTCAGATACACCCAAAAGAAAACTCAACAATAGTCATCTCCAAATGCTCCGAACTCCCCCAAAACTCCCAAGCCTTTTTAATCCCTGAGATTCTAAAGATAGACACTGTCAACTTCACTTCTCTTGTTCAGAGCCAAAGTTTAATCCCCATTCCTCTGATCTCTCATTTGATGTTAGAGACTATACTGTATTGACATTTTACTATTGGAGCTTGGCCCAGCTCCAACCCTACATCAAGAGATCAAGAACAAGCAAGACCCGAGCCAATGAAAAGCACACCAAGTCTCTGCTTCCCCATGCTCACCTCCACCAGGAATGGAGGCCATGTAACTTGGTCCAATTACCTGATCTATGTGTCTCCACTTTCTCAACCCACCCAAAATGGGCATGATAAGAGTACTTGTTGGTCATATTGCATTAAAAAGCTTTAGTACATAGGTACCAAGTCCCTAAATGTTAGCCATTATTATGCTAATGATTAATGATGACCATAATGATGATCCATGATGATGATGGTGATGATGACAGTAGTGGTGATGATGGTGGTGGTGGTGATGATGATGATGATGGTTACCAAGAGCCCTAGCCAATTCCTCTTTAGACAGCAAGTACAGAACTTTTTGCCACTCTGTTAACTCCAGCCTCTTGTTTTACATCTTATATATTTTTCTGCTCAGTACCTGGTGCAATGAGTGGCACTTAGTTAACGCTAGATAAATAAATGCATGAATTGAGTCTCACATTTACCTTCCTGCTGTCCAAAATTTGGGCATCGCTGGGAAGTAGTAATTCTTCACATATATCGGAAGGGAACGTTTGATTCCTGGTAGAGGCATCCAGGTTTCTAACCACCTCCTGAACCAGTAACAAGGTTCACTGGTTGGCAAATGGCAGCCTTGTTGGTGGAGGAGGGATTAAATATAAATAGCTGTGATCCAAGAAGCTACTCCCTATAGCAAACAAGCAAAGTCCTGCAGTTTCTCCTTACGGGATGAGCCTTGTTAAATTTCATGAAGAGACAGCCACAGATTCAACCAAACAAAGCCTCAGGTTGGTAGAGCAGAGTGCAGGAAAGATAATACACATAGGTGGAGAGGGCTATTCCTAAAATGCCCCTAGGCCGCCTCCTCCTTCCCTAATTCTCAGCTCTTCCCATCGATCTGTGAGAATGAGGTAAGAAATTCAATGTAGATTAATCCCATTGTCTCCAGACTGGAAATTTCAGACACTGGGATCCTATCAGCAAATCCACTTCTTTTTTGTTTGTTTGTTTGTTTAAGAGAGAAGGAAAGTGAGAGGGAGAGATACAGAGACAGAGAGAATCAATTTTTATTGAGTTTTTCACATGGCTTTCGTTGCTCCCACACTTAGTTGTGTACGTGGGTGCTGGGGTTTGAACCCGTGGACTTGCGCATGCCAGGCAAAGGCTGTAACCACCAAGCAACCTCTTCACCCCCGCAAATCCACTTCTTTAGCATCCATAGTTGCCCAATATGCCATAGTGTTTATTTATGCTATTGAAACAAATCTTTATGGCTGTGATTATCAGTAAGAAACAATCTGACTCATTACATTTCACATCCTAGTCTCTTAATCTCTCTCTATAAGAATCACCTAGATATCTTATGAAACTTTCGACTTCCAAGACTCCAAACCAAGATATTCATATTCACTAGTGTTAAGACAGGGTCCAGATTCTTCTTTTTCTTGACCCTTTCTCCCTCTTTCCTTCCTTTCTGACTTCCTTCTTTCCTCTCCCTTTCTTTTTCCTTATGCTTATTCAGGACTGAAAATTAAAAATTCTCCAAATTCTTCTGAACTCCCCCATAGAACTTGAATCTTCCTCATAATATAGCAAATGTTTGAGAACTGGGAGCGACAGGAAGCTTGACTTCCAGAACAAACTCCTGTTTTTAGTAGTGACCTAATTCACTTTACATTTAACCCTTTTTCTCACACAAATCCCCTTGGTACCTTGAAGAAAAAAGATAATACCTTTTTTACATCCCTGGATCCTCTCAGATCTTTGGATGATGAGTAAAGGATTATTCGTAACTCAGCCTTTCCTGAATTGTGTTCCTGGAGAGGGTTCTGTTAGGATGTAATCCCTCAAAACGTGATCTGTTGTCACATAAGTCTGCTGCTTGTCAAGAACGGAAGCTGTGCTTGGTGGCAGCAGGGACATCTGCACAAGCCAAGGCAAGGGTGGTCATTGTCACACATGTGTTAAGAGGGATTTCCACATTGGATGAAAGGACTGAACTTTCTCTCTGGTCCCTTCAGTTCTGACATTTTTATTAAGAGAACATAAGGATTCCTCTTTGTCCATAGGATGCATGCCCATTGGAAACCTCATGGAAAAGGAGGGAAAAGTGAGCATTGTGTATTTAACCCATCCCCAGTCATCAAGGGTCAGCCCCGGGTAACACCCAAGCAGGAGGGTTTGCCAGTTAGTCATCATCTCAAGGGAAGGGCCAGGTCTGCCTACTCCCAGTGTAATTCACTAAGTTCTCATCAAAGGCAATAGAAGACTTCACCTTTGCTTAGCAAAAGCTCAGCAGATTTCAGATGAAAGAGGTTGGAAGTCAGGGAGGTCCACACCTACCCTTTTCCAAACACTTGGGAATCTAACCTGATATTCTTTTATACATTGTGCAACCATTTCAGGAGCCATAAATAAATCATTTAAACGTTTACATGTGGTATACTGACCTGTTACATCAACTGTTCCGATTCTCCCATAAATTACCCCAGTCCTCTTGCAACCGCTTACAAGTTTTGTACAGCTGTGGTCATGGTACACATCGGACTTTGTGTTCTGTAGGTCACGTTGTGTGCCTTTCATTCTCTGTGGCACTCACAATATACCCAGAGATTTCACCCTGTGTTCCTTAACATTTCCACAACTGCATGATTTGAGGTTTCTTCAAATATTTGTTATGACATAGTGATCTCACAGAAATTAAAAGTAGAGCAGTCACCAGTGACTGGAGAGAATCAGGGAAGGGGTAGGGGAGGTTGGTCAACAGGTGTAATGTTAGGGTTAGAGGGGAAGAAGAAGTTCTGGTGTTTATGGCACAGTAGGGTGAATAATGCGTTGCACATCTCAAAATAGAAGAGAACACTGTTTTTATTAAGAAATTTAATTGTTGTACCATCAAAGATGCATTCAATGAAACAATATGATATGTACATATTCTTAAAACCAGATTTAGCCCCTAGAGCCCACTCTGTTCTCCCACCCTTTCCCCTGCCCTCTGCCCCCTCCCCCTCGTTCCCAGTACAGTTCTATGAACATTTTTAATGTTCTAACCATAAACAAATGATAAATTTTAATATAACGGGCATGCTAATTATTGTGCTTGTCTATCCAATATGCATATGAATCAAAACATCACATTGTATCTCATATGTGTCAATTAAAAACTAAAATTTAAAATAAATTTTAAAAAATAACCCTTTTGCATGGAAATCTTTTACTGTCTTTAATCTTGTTCTTAGAGTTGATTTTTGATGCAAAATCTATATTTTTGCATATGTTAAGGCAGATTAATCTTTTATAATGCCATACCAATTTACAATAATATCAACAAATATTAAAATTAGAATGAGATATATTAGACTACACATTTGATTACATATTTGTCAACATTCTATAATGTGCTTTCTTCTATATTCATCCATGTATATTTCATTTTTACAAAACTTTAAGAAAGCATCACAATTTTTAAAAAATAACATGTTATTCATACAGAAAAAAATCCTCAAATAAGTCTTCAATAATATTTCTTCAAAACCCACACAAAATTCATATGATTTTAAATTAGATAGACCTTACGGTAGGCAGAATTTTAGAATGTCTCCCAAGATCCCCACCCCCTATTCCATGTGCTCTGCAAAATACCTTCCCTTTGAGGACCACAGGCACTGTAAATGGGAAAGCACACCATCCACAAGAGGAGGTCATATAATATGCAGAGGTAAAGTGATTTTGCAGTTTTAAGTGAGGTTCTTGATTTGTTGACTAAGGGAAATAAAAGGGAGATTACCCTGGGTGGGCTAGACCAAATCAGGTAAGAAATAGTCCACAGGTCAGAGGCAGAAATCAGAAAATTGCAAAATAGCACCAGACACACTATTACACACTTCCATGTTTTGAAGAGCGCCATTTCTCAGGGAGTGACAGGTAACATCTAGGAGATGAGGATTTCAGTTCAACATTAGCAAGGATTAAATTTTTTTCAACCATCAGTGAGCTTGGAAGAAAACTAGGCTCTGATTAAAATGAGATTTCAGCCACAACTGACAACTGGGCATTATAGCCTGGTATGATCTTAGTATCAAGATAACCCATCCGGGCCTCCTTACTCACAAAAACTGAGATTATACATTTTGTTCTTTTTGTTGTCTTAAGGCACTCTTGGTTGGTGGCAATTTGTTTTGCAGTGATAGAAAACGAGTACAGTCCTTACAGGAGATAATAAAAGTTAAAAAAAAAAGATGACAAAAAATAGAGATAAGTAGATAATTAACCGAAAATATGAATAGTTGGAGCTAATAAACACTGTATTAATGCATTGCTCTGAAAAAGCAGATGTCAAAATTATCATTAAAATAAGATTAAAGACAGGGCTAGTTTTCTATTGCATTTTTCTTAGTTATACATGACAATTGGATTCATTTTGACATAATTATAAAAACATGGAATATAATTTGTTTAAATTCAGACCCCAGAACTTCCCCTTCCTCTCCCTTCCACTGCCCGATACCTTCACTCTACAGACCTTTCTGCTATTTACTTATATATTTTTTAAAATTATTGTCTCATGTATGTAGATTCACTATGACATATTCATACATGTACATAGGAAAGTTAGATCAGATTTATTCCATTGCCTTTCCCTATCCCATCTTTCATTTCTTCCCTTCATTACCCTTTGTCTACTCCTCTGTAATTTCTTATACTTTTTCTCATCCTTCCACCTTGTTTTGGATTAGTTTCAACATACCAGAGAAAATATTTTTGACATTTGACCTTTGGGGCCTGACTTCATTTGCATAGCATGTTGGTCTCTAATTCCATCTATTTACCACCAAATTCCATAAAGTCATTCCTCTTTATGACTGAGTAATATTCCATTGTGTGTTTGTGTATATATGTGTGTGTGTGTGTGTGTGTGTGTGTGTGTGTGTGTGTATATGCCATTTTCTTTATCCATTCATCAGTAGAAAGGGTTCCTATGTTGGCTCCACAGCTTAAATATTGTGATTTATGATGCTATAAACATTGATGTGCCTGTGTTACTGTAGTATGCTTAGTTTAAATCCTTTGGTTATATACTGAGGAGTGGGATAGCTCAGTGATATGGTGGTTGCATTCCTAGTTTTTTGAGGAATCTCCATACTGTTTTCCAGAGTGGTTGCCCCAGTTTGCAGTCCGTCCAACAATATCTGAATATACCCTTTTCCCCACATCCTAGCCAACATTTATTGTTACTAGTATCCTTGATAATTGCCATTCTGATTGGGGTAAGATGAAATATCACTGTGATTTTAATTTGCATTGCTCTAGTTGCTAGAGATGTTGAATATTTTTCATATATTTATTGACCGTGCATATTTCTTCTCTTGACAAGCATCAGTTTAGTTCCTTGCCCTTTTATTGATTGTTTATTGATTAGGGTTTTTTGAGGGGTATTAAGCATTTTGAGTTATGGATATTAATACCATATCTGAGGAGCAGGCGGCAAAGATTTCCTCCCTTTATGTAGGCTCTCTCTTCAAGCTCTTGATTTTTTTCTTTTGCTGTGAAGAAGTTTTTTAATGTGATGTCATCCCATTTATTGATTTTTTATTTTACTTCCTCTTCAAGGAAGTTTGAGCCGACATCTTGGAGTGTCGGGTCCACCTTTTCTTCTAGCACATGCAGAGTATCTGATACAATTCCTAGGTCTTTCATGCACTTTGACTTTGTGCAGGATCAGAGATGGGGCTTAAATTTCATTCCACTAAATATGGATATCCAGTTTTTCCAGCACTATTTGTTAAACTATCTTTCCTCCAGCGTTTGTTTTTGTCCCCTTCTTCTGTTGTGAAATGACTCTACTTATGCAGATTTGTCTCTGTGTAAAGATGGGCTTCATACCTGAGAAAGGCAAAAAAAAACAAAATAAACAAATTACCAATAAGAATGGTCTTCTATTCTCTAAATGTAATTGAAAATATATTTTAGATGAGTACATATAGATAACTTTGCAGTTAATAATGAATTATTCAGGAAATAACTTACGGTATAAAAAAAGAATCATTTTCACAAATAACTTTGAATATAAAATCAAGAAGAATATAGTTTGATGATGAATACATAATAAAAATAGATCTAAGGAAAAATATAAAAGATATAAATGTAAAACTAGGAAAAAATATTTAACAAATAAGAGGGGCCTAAATTTTCCCAATCAAGAATAAGGAGATCCAACTCTGCATTAAAAGAAATTCAACAACACTACTTTAGGGGACATTTGTAAAACAAAATTATGCATTAGTTAATTGGTAATTAACTTAAAAAGCTAGAAAAAAGAAAATCATATTTAAAGAAAGAACATTTGTCAAAATCAACCTCAGTAGAAGAAGAATTGAAACAAACTATATTAAGCAAATTTCAGAGGTGAGATTTATAATAGTTAAAACTACAGAAAACCATTATGAATCAAATGAATGTATACAGAAAAATGTGTTACATATATAAGATCCAAAATAAAGTTTTATAATAATATGATAAATGAATTTATTATAATGAAACAAATTTCTGACGAAAGCATAGCATTGAAAAATATTCAAAATAATTAAAGATTAAATCTTTTTTGTCAGAATTTATAGAAACTGGTCAAATAAAGATTTAGGGCAAAAAATAAAACCACCACAACAAATAAAAGTAAAATGAAAGAAAACAATTATATAAAAGTTATTATATCAAATTTAGAAATTATAAGCAGATTTAAATAATTCAAATCCAATCACTCAATGTGACTAATAATATAAATCAAGTCAAGGAATCCAATCAAGAGAAAAGCAATGGTATCACCTTCATATTATATTATTGCAGGAAGAATGTGTTCGTAAAATTTCATTTAAAAGAGCATGAAATTTTTGAAAAAGTGTCATTATCATGAATAAATTTGTATCAAAAAATCCAAAATATCAAAAACAGTGTGTGAAAGGAAATTTGAATGAGCTTTTCAAAATAATAATCCCAGGAGATACAACTTAAGGTGATTATCTCTTCTTGTTTTGTTCTATAAGTAATAGCTATATTTCAAAACCTTCTAAGAGTGCATCCTCTCATTTCTCTGTGTGTTCTTGTTTATAACACAAGAGAATTTTCATTATACCCTCGTGTGCATAGACACACACACACACACACACACACACACACACCCCTCACACTTGGCACCAGGGTAGGCAGAAAAGAGCTTTCTCACCATGCTCAGGGTCCTGGCATCACACTGAGAATTTTGGGGTGTCCTCCATTCTTCCATTTCGCAGTAGATCATTTAAGTTTGAAGTGCAGTACACTGTAGTGCAGTCTATAATTAAAACTCCCTTCACATTTTCTCTGTGCATGAAATCCTCTCCAGCCGCTTGGATCTATGACTGGAGGACAGGTCAGATAATGGCTCTATTTTTGCTTTCAATTTTTTTCTCAAGTACCCCTCAAGAGGAGTACCAAAGGAAGCATGAACTTAGGAATCAAGGGACTGAGTTGCTGAGCTTCTGAGCTTAATTTTCTCCTCTGCAAAAGAAAGCTAAAAATACCTTGTTTGTATATTTTGTCTTAAAGCAACAAAATCAGGACTGCCACCATGACTGCATTTCAAGTTAGGCTTTTCTTATTGCTTTCATTACTAATAAAAGAGTTCTTTTACTTCAGGAATTTTTTGAGACAGATAATTCCTAATGATATATACTGCCCACATGCTTGCTCAGCCTCTCTCTCTCTCTCACACACACACACACACACTAACTCACACACACATACACACACAACCGTACTCACTTAACTCTGCACCATTTAAAGAATACCACACCCATGCTTACCTAATAGCTGAGGAGGGGGAAAAAATCAATGACGTGCCTTATAAAGCAGAGTCTCGAAAAATGAGTAAGAGCCCTGGTTGTAAGCTGCCTGAGCTGGATTCTTGGAGAACCTACCAACTCTGTGAACTTGGGCAAATTTCCTAACTTTTTTCTGCATTGTTTGTTAAATATAAAACATAATAGTAGCTGCTCATAGGCATATTACATGATTTCACATATATAAGCCTTTTGAGTGGAGACTGACACATAGTTAATATTCAATAATTATTAGCTTATTAGTGTACAAATAGTCCCTAAATTAATAATTTATTAAAATGTTCATGGCGAAGAATATTCCACATATTCCAGGCTTCACCAAGATGAGTGAGTTCATACTTCCCTCTGATAATTCTTTGGTCAAAATCAGCCTTCAGCCACAGGCCCTTCAGGTTCTGAGCTTTTCCCCAATTACTGCAACTTACGGAGTTAGGGAATAGAAGCTTTCAGGCTTGTCTTTTTATCATGCCACTATTCCAAAGTCTCTACTGCCATCGACCCCTCAAAATTGTTGTTTAGTTGAATAGTTACTGACTTGAGGTCACTTTGTTATTCTTTTCTGGCACTGAGTGGAAAAATTGGCAATCCCAAACTATTTTTTCTTGGCTACTCAAAACTTTTCCTGAACAAAAGCTGTTCCTTTTGACTGTGAATTCCTGAAGACATGTGGATAACGGCAGGAGGGTGGAACATGGAGAGAAACTATAAACAGGGTTTTATGTGTCAGGAGCATCTTAATTTAGGAGCTAAAATGTCTTCTTGGAGAGACTTCCCCAGATCATCTTCCCCAGCATGACTTCCTGTTGTAATTATTTCCTTGTCACGGTCGTCATTGTCGTTGTCATTCTTGTTGTCCTCCCTCCTCGTTCTTTACTATGATCTGAAATTACCATTCTCATATATATACATATATAGTATACATATATGTAAAAGTATACATGCTTATATATATGGTTTTCATGTTTTAGAAAGGGAGTGGTTGATTTCCAAGTCTCTGTAGCCTAGAATATAGTATTCCTCATCATAGGAAAACAATACATGTATATTAATCGTGAGAAAGGAGGAGTGAATAAGTTACTTATTGAATGAATGCAGAGAACCAGACTTGCCTTAGGATGCAGCTGATTTTAGCTGATCTTTCAGATACAACTTGCACATAACTTCCTCAAGGAAATTTCTCCCTGACCCTCTAGATAAGATAAGCTCCCCACAGAGATGACCCCTCCAATTTACCTTCCCTGCCTGATTCTCAGGGCAGGAACCATGTCTGTTTTATCTCAAGGTGTGTCCTTCAGTCTTAGAAGGATATTTAACAAACTGTATCCATTAAAATAATAAATAAAATAGTATTCAAATTAATAAAATATATATGATCAAGAAATAGAATTTCCTTAATAGAAAACACAAAAATGAAATTGTGTGACAAAATCATTCTAAAGACACATCAACCTCCCTGAGAGACCACACGTTATTTTTTTCTTGACTTTTTACATCTCTTATATTCATGAGTCATTCTGTTCCCATGATTACCAACTATCGCAAATTCTTCCACTGCAATTATAAAACCTTTCAGAATAACACTCAGCAATAATAAATGCATCATTTAACCCATAAAGCACTAACGCCTCCCATTAACAAATCTAGTGACTAAGAAAATAGTTTCCCCATGTGTACTTTCACATTATTCTGTAAGAGAGTAAAAATAGAGTAATCAGTGCATCTATTGTTACATCTGGTGTCATCAAGAGAGAACAGCATTCAAAGTGACTTGTCCAACCAAATCAGCCTGCCTAAGGGTTCTCAGCCTTCAGGAATGTGCGGATGGGAGCACATTCTCTCTGGCTTCCATGATCAGTGGGTAAAGCAGCCACTCAGCCATTTTGAGTTTGGACTTTAAATCACAGTACCCAGATACGTCCAGGAAGAACACCACCTGGGGGACTTTGGGAAAAAAATGACCAACTTCATCAAAGGACAAAAAAACCTGAATAAACCCTGAAATATACTCTGATCATGAATACAAAAGCACGATATCATAAAGATATGGCTTTTTCAAGATAGTAATCTATCAATTAAATAAAATTCCAACCAAATTTTTTATAGAATTGTACAAGTGGATTCCAAAATTATTATTGAAATATGAATTTTTCTTGCCCATTTTTGCTTTTTAAATTTTTTAGTAATTACTATTTTAATTATACAAATTCATGGAGTACAATGTTATAATTGGACATGTTACAATATGTGATGATCAAATAAAGATGTAGTATATATACACAATGGATGTAACTCAGCCATTAAAAAGAATGACATAATTTACAGCAAAATGAATGGAACACGAGGACATTATGTTGACTGAAATAAGTCACAGAAAGATAAATACCATGTGTTCTCTTTCATATGTGAGTGTTAAAAAAGTTGGTTTGAACTAGAAATACCAACAAAAAAACAGTAACCCAATTTAAAAG
Source organism: Aplodontia rufa (assembly GCA_004027875.1). NCBI lineage: Eukaryota > Metazoa > Chordata > Mammalia > Rodentia > Aplodontiidae > Aplodontia > Aplodontia rufa. The sequence goes on along the minus strand of PVKS010020193.1, from coordinate 19,977 downwards.
TAGACAAGTGATCTAAACAGACATTTCTAAGAGAAAGAATTATAAGTGACAAGAAAATATTAAAAATGCTCAATATCATCAGCCATCATGGAAATGCAATTCAAAACTAAAATGAGACATCATCTCACCTCAGGCAGAATGGCTAGTATTAAAAAAAATATTACTAATGCTACTGAAGTTGTAGAGATAAAGCAAATCTTATACACTGTTGGTAGGAATGTAAATCAGTACAGACACTCTGGAAATCAGTGTGCAGTTTCTTCAAAAAATGGGAAGTAGATCTACCATATGATCCAACTGTAGCACTTCTGAATATGTATCCAAAGGAAATGAATCAGCATACCTAGAAGATACCTGCATGCCTGTCTTTATTATGGCATAATTCACAATAGCTAAGATATGGAATAAACCTAGGTGCCCATCAATGAATGAATGGATCAAGTTTGGTATACATACACAAAGGTATATCATTGAGCCATAAAAAGAACGAAATCTTGTCATTTGCAGGAAAATACATGGAACCAGAGCATATTATGCTAAGTAAAGGAAGCCAGAAAGACAAGAACTGCATGTTCTTTCTCATATGTGGAAGTTGAAGGATAAAAGCTCATCTGAATGTAGAGTAGTGATTACCAAAGGTTAAAGGAGAATGTATAAAAGAAGTGTGATTGGATCAATGCACAGCTTATGCATACATTCAAATATCACACTGAATTCTGTTACTATGTACAATCAGTACATGTGAATTTAAAAAGCCCATCTGAAAGCAGAATAGTGATTGCTAGAGGCTGGGAAGACCGAGGGAGGGGCGACAGAGAGAGATCGGAAAATTGGTACCTAAACACAGTTGGACAGAAGTCCTAGTGTTCTATAACACAGTGGGAAGATTATGGTTCACAATCATCTATTGTACGTTTTATGAATAACTAGAAGAGAAGAGCCTGAAGGCTCCAAACAATGTAATGATAAAGAGATGGAACATTCCTCACCCTGATTTGATCAGCACATATATAAATGTAGTGAAGTATCACACTGGACCTCATAAATATGTGTAGCTATTACAAGTTCGTCAAAAATTGAAAAATATTTGAGTAGCTAAAAATGTTAATTGCCACTTAATTAAATAAAGAAAATGACATTTTAAATAATTAAAGGTAATCATAGCAAATTTGCTCAGCCTAGAAGCAAATATGTTTGTGATTCAAAAAGTTTTTTGCAGTGCTACCATTTCCTCACTTGTAAAATGGTTATATTACCAGCTATCAAGTTCGGAGCATCACCTTGAGGTTTAGGGGAGACCATGAGGATGACTATAACAATAATTAGAGTTCCCATTTAGGATTTACAATGTGCTCAGGATTGTGATAAACATTTTATTCACTATCTACAAGCCTGATTTTAACTTTATAAAAACTGTAATGTTGATAAATTTCCAAAATAAAAACTACAGAACCAAAGCACAAGAGATTAAATAACTTGCTCATAAGAGCTGCCATAGACTGAAATTCTTGTTGGCACCATACCTATTTCAGGTTTTGTGTATGGCACCCACTCAGTCCTGAGTGCCAGAGCCAGGATTTAAAACAAAGCTCACAACATAATGCTCTGCCACTTATACTTGATTTGAACACAGAAAATTCAGAAATACTGAGTGTCTTCATAAACGATTACATATATTAAAATAATTTTATTTTGAATGTTTTTCCTTAGGATGAAATATTCTAATTAAACATATTTAAAAGAGAACTCTGATTCTTAAGTTATCAGAAGCACTAACTGAAAGGAAAGACTATGTAATCAGGCTTGGAAGAATCACCAGATTGACCCATATAGTCAAGAACAGTGCATAGCATTGGCTGAATTTGATGAGCACAGTGGTACTGCCCCCTTCCTTGTTACTATCACATACGGAGGTATGATATGTTCTGTTGGTTTGGAGAACAACTGTATAGAAGCAAAAATATTTCAGGTTCTTTCTGCAAAGAAAGATGGCAATTCAGGCTAAACATATGTTCAAAGGTTCCTTCACTATGGTACAGGAGAGAGTTCAAATGCTGAAATGTAGTTTTCAAAGACTAGCAAGTAAGTTAGTTTGGAGGGGTCCATTCTTAGGAAATATCCTAGATTAATCTTTCGTCAAGGTATCAAGACATTTACAAACATCAGCACTGAAATCTAGACTTTCTTGTTCTCACTCAATTCAGTAATGATAGCCAAAGGTTCATAAAATTGATGCTTCCCTTAAAACAAATCTTAATATAAACTTAAATCTTCTCTTTTATTTCCTTAAAAATAATTCAGAATCATCTTAATAATAATGATATCTATCTACACTTACTTAGGGCTTATGAAGTGCCAGGCCCTGTGGTCATGTTATACTGGCTACCTACACTAATTCCCTCAGCCACTATAAGGGTTAACAGTATTATTATGATTTCATTTTTTGCATGTAGAAACTGAGGCATAAAGATATAATGTATCTTTTCATAGATCACACAAGCTAGATATGACATAAAGCTGAATTGAAACAAAAGAGTCTGGACCCTGGCAAGAATGCTCTTAAGTTCCTCAATGCCTTGATGAGAGATTGCTTCTAGAATCATTCCTAAGAACGAACCCCTCCAAAATAAACTACTTTCTAGTCTTTGAAAACACACTCTTCTAGCCTTTTGAGCTCTCTCCACATCATTACGTCTTTCCAAAATCTATTCTTTATGAATAATGAAATAAAGCACTAATTTGAATTCCAGTTCTAGACCACCTTTCCTCATTAAACTCGGAAGCACTTTTCTTGACCCTTGTCCTTAGGTTTCTTTTTGCATGCTGAATCTGTTGTAGTTACTTGGGGATAGAAATCATAGCCCTTTCTGTTTCTCTCCATATTTACAACTGTCACTATTCAAATCAGCCCTTTGATACTTATTTGTAGGTAAAAAAATAAAATGAAGAATACAAAGGTAAAAGTTAGTGATCAGGCAATAATATATTTACTTAATTCAGACTCAACATTGTCAAGGTTTGGAAAGCAAGGGACAGCAGCCTCATAACTGCCAAGGAGACATGATGGTCCCAGCAGCCTTGACTAACAGTCCTGGATTCTCCCTTTCCTTGAGGGTTTCTTTCTTTGATGTCTGCCACCATGTCTGTGCCCAGGACAGACTAAAATACGCTGCTTCCCCAATTTGCAATTATATTCCCTGTTGAACCAATTAAAAATCTATTATATTTCCCTTTTGAACCAAAACCATTTATTTATTATTTTGGTACCAGGGATTGAACCCAACATTGCTTAACTACTGAGCCATATCCCCAGTTCTTTTCAGTTTTTTATTTTGAGACATTGTCTTGCTAAGTTAATCTAGGCCTTGCTAAGTTGCCAAGGCTGGACTTGAACTTGTTATCCACCTGTCTCAGTCTCTCAAGTTGCTGGGATAACAGGTGCTGGCTTCAAAACCCTTTTTATTTGATGATCTTAGTTTAGAAAAAAATGGAATATCATTTTTATGAACATTCTTCTGTGACAAATAGGGTAATAACAAAATGATTTTAGGGAATAAAATTAATCAAATTTCTAAAAGTTTTGCATTCTTAGCTATTAAACATAGCAAAAGTATTATCAAACCAAAAATATCTGATAAACTTTACATTCATTACCTCATCCCAATGACACAGCTCTTATTTTTTATTGCTATGTTTTATTTTGCAGAAAATTTAAGAAATTTTCCCAACTACACATAGTTGACAATAAAACTGGAATACAAACCCAGATTTGCCTGCAATGACAGTCACTCCTATTAGCCATCATGTCTTCTAACTCTTCCTAAGGAAAGCCCAGCTGTGCTTATATGTCTTTCCTCTGTCCATTTGTCAAAGGGCTCAATATCATTGCTTACCTTGCTTGTATACCTATTCATCTTGCTCCATTCCCTGGATGATTTCAGAAGATGCAATAGAAAATATTTTTGCTCCTTTGTTTTTCTCATTCAAAATTATCAAAATCCCATGAACCCTCTCATTTCTAGAAGACACTAGAGAGGAAAAGAAAAGAAAATCAACTCCCAGGAATGACTCTGGAGACTTTCTCCACAAACCAAGAAGAAGAGACTCAAGAAATGATGCTCCTTCCCCACACAAGTGGACCTGTCTAATTCCAAGGACTATCACACAGGAAAGAACCTCCATCTATTCACACATATGCACAAAGCAGGTTTTATTAGTACTAACAAGGACAACAACAGGAACTACAGCTAGAATTTACTGTACCTTCTGTGTTTCCCAGTACTTGTTAAATGTTTAACGTCCCTTCTCTTATTTAATTCTCTCATTCACTTCACAGTGTTAAGTAGATATTTATATCAACATTTTGTAGTTGTGAAACAAAAATTTATATAAATTTATTAATTTTGTGTAAACCCATCCATCCTATAAACTGGAGTTTGAAGGTTGGTCTTTCAGAGCCCTTGCTATGAACCTTTATTCCCATATTGTGTCTGATCCCCTCCCATCAAAATGTAGTTACTATTTGAGTGTAAATATAGCAATGAGGTAGTGCCAACATGTACACACACATATGCACATAAAATCCTTATATTTATCCATTATGCAATTCCACACCTACAGGTATTTTCTCACAGTGCCTTTCAAATTTCACTCAGCAGTATTGTGACCAAGCAAGTCATAGGAATTCCATAAATAGCATTGAAGAGTCTGATGCAATTTGGTGAAGACCATTTTACAACCAAACTGTTTATGGTTTTTAGTTTACAAACATTTTTATCTAGTTTTCACTTGATGGTTGCATCAACCATGAATGTTCAATTATTCCACTTTGTAGAGGAGATCCAGCCTCTTAATAAGCAGAACCATCATCTGAAGTTAGATACTAGGAGAGGAAAGAGTAGTTAATTGAATCTCACCCCACATTCCAAAGCTTGAGCTTTTCCCATCATTTCCCACTGCCTCCTTTCATGCATTTCACAGATTCTTATAAACATTGTCCTAAATTATTTCTCTTTACGGTAGTTTGCTAATATTGGTTATATTGAACATCTCCCCATTGAGAAATCTCCAACCAGTTATATTACTAGAATATTTTTACGTGGGAGAGTCCTTCATTTTTCTCTTCAGTCTTTAAGTTCTCAGTGAAATGCCTGGATAACTTCCAAGGTGAAATGGGTTAAATGTTCCCGGGCCTCTAATGCTATGTCAGCTCTGTGGGGCCTGCATGTCTGAAGGCAGCTGATTCCCAGGGCAGCCTCTTCTTCTCAGTCATCCTGGTGAGTACAAAAGGCAAAGCATCATAGGGTCTTTGGCTTCTATGCTGCTGCATTCTTGTTATTTTTCTAAGTGAAAGAGTGAAAGAAATGGCCTTTCCCATCTGAAACCTGCATCTACAGTTCTTTGCATACCCAGTCTCTGGTTACATGCCTTCATATGAATGGGACGTTCCACAATAATTCCATGACATGACATCTTACAAATTAATGTTAACTCCTGAAAGTTAACTGCCTATAACTCCATAAAGAACTGCAGTCCCAATGCAGCTAATTGAAGCCATATCTTAGCCATATATATAATTCTACACTTGAACACTGCCAAGGCTGGTGAATATGCTACATATCAGAACTTAGTCTTTATGTTCAGTAGGAAAAACCACTTTTAACTCCTACCTCCACTACTTAGTGTCCTCTGAACTTCTCCGTGGGCATTGTCAACCCCTACAGCCTAATCTCCAAATATCAGTCAAAGAGGTGTTTGAAAGCATGAATCATCATGTTAGTACCGTTCTTAGCTCCATCCCTGGCTTCTTATTACTCCTAGGATAATGTACAAACTCCTAGCAATGGTTGCCTGCTGAGAATTTATTCAGAAAATGTCCTTGCAAGGACCCTGACAAATTCAATAAGATCATCAGTCCATGAACACCTAACATAGGATGATATTTCCTGTAAGATATTTGGTTCAGAGGGAGATATCTGAGAATATCAAGAAAAAGAGATGTTTACAATGAAGGTTGTTGACAGGATAGAAGGTAACCACCTGAAGAAAACAAGATGGTATTCATGGGGATCTGAAAAAGAGCAGTCAAGGCCTAGGCTGTAGTTAAGTCTTCATCAAAAAGAGGGCTTACTTGGCTCAAAATCAAACAATGGAGTTATACTTGGCTAATTTTTATTTAAAATTTTTTTAGAATTTTTGAAATTATGGCATCTTTAAAGCTAAAAAGAAACCTAAAATAAGCTATCCCAAGACTTTTAATTCATATATGAGGAAAGTAATTCCCCAAAAGGAGTTATTTGCTTATCTCATATGAGTTGATGTCAAAGCTATAACAAGAGCTCAAGGTTGGCACTATTCATCACAAACCAATGCTTTAAATGAAATGAAAATCCATACACATGCCAAATGCATATCTCCACTGTTCGATTTAACAGATGCACAGTTCCTTGGTAAGATTACCATGCATCTGTCACAGGGCTTATTTTCAGGCCTGGCTTTTCACATTACTGACCAGCAGCAGTCTGTGGACCAGCACCAGGCTATAGACAGCTCTCTAAGCAGCACTGCTCTACACATCTTGTCTAAACAGCCTCCCCTCCAGGTTCACAAGAGCCTTCTCCATAACAAGTTGGCGCTTGACTTGCATAAGCCCTTGCAAAGCAGGCTACTGCCACTTCCAAATGCAATCCCTTACTCCTAGGATATTATTAACCTTGCCATGAACTTGCTTTCTTTTAGGAGCCCAGAGAAATGGAACCTGGACCATCAAGAAGTTAGTCATATGCCAGAAAGACCCTCATGCTGAGAATATTAAGCAACTTAGAAAATGCTCAGAGTGATCAACTGACCACATTGCAATACATAAGATCTCCTGTATTTTTAGACATTTCCTGCCAAGAAGTACACTTTGAGAAATACATCATCTTTTTTTCCCCAAAATTGTGTTGTGACATCCCCTATCCTATATCAGCATTTCTCAATCTCTTCTGCTTCTTTTTATTCCACGTAAAATACCACCATTAGCATATTACAATTCATGTCTTTGTTTTCTTATCTGCACCAATAATAGCAACATAGACACTGTTTATTATCAAGTACTTCCCTAAGTGCTTTACACAATTTATTCATTTAATCTTTACAACAACCCCCATGAAGTCAGATTAATCTCATTGCAAAGATGAGAGAGAAAGTAGATGGGCTCCGTTTTGAACTCTGAGCTCTCCATGGGTGGATCTCCAGTAGACCAACGCATGTGAACTTGGAACTCAGAAGACAATTGACATTAGAATGAAATATTGGAATCTGCAGTCTATGGATGGAAACTAGGGCAACAGGACCAGACAGAATGTTATCTTCTCTGTGCTCATAAGAAACTTACAAGCTTTCCCACGGTTGTGAAGAAGGACGTAAGGAAAGAACAGGTACAATGTGGGAAAGAGGCCAGAGCACTAAGAGGCACCGACCACACATGATCTGTCACTGGAATCAAACATTATTATTACTTTGCAACTGGGCTGTTACTGAGAGCATCCCAGCTCTCTTTATGCAGAAAGGGGGCCCAGATTCCATAGTCTCTGCCCTATTAGAGGTCAGAGATGAACTGTTTCCACACAATGCTGGTGATAAGGAAGGGCAGGGGATTGAAACTATGTTGGACAAGTACAGTGTGTCTGTGGGAACCACGAGGAATGAAACCAAACACTACGGGCAAACACTCCACTACTCTGCAAACTGCCGAAGGGTTCTCCTGGGAGGCCAAGAGGAGACTTGCTCTTTGCGGTTCAAGGAGATGTAAGTAGGACATGCAGGTGGAAGCTACAAAGAAACACATTTCAGCTTGTTTAAAGAAAGATTTCCCATGGCCAGGCCTCTCAAGGTGGAACCAGTCACTTGTAAGCAATTACATTGGGAGAAAGCCAGGTTCCGCTGGATGGCTAGACAGGATGGATACTCTCCGTACTCACCATCAGTCTTTACAGCCTTTCCCACGGATGTGAAGAAGGATGTAAGGACAGAGCAGGTGCTTTTCCTGGTTGGGAAAGAACTATGGGACAATAGCTATGTGGTTCTCAGACAACGCATTTTTGACAGTAAAGCAAGTAGCGTAAAGGCTAGGTCTGAGGGCTGCAACCAGTAATGGTGTCCATGGAGCAGTGGCTCCCAGATCAGTAACTAAGTGTCCTCAAACGAAGGAGGAGGAAGACTCTAATTTCAAGTTTCTCTTGCAAACTGGACTTCACTAAAAAGCAGACTCTCAGAAAGTTCCTGATCGGAATGACCTGAAGTGCTAGCTGATCTTGCCTACCAGTGTAAGACTCTGCCCAGCAGCATTCCTTACAATGCCTGCTTGGTCTCATGACACAGTGTCTATTGTGAGGAGCTTTCTACCCCATGAGGCAGCTTTCCATGATTCAAGAGTTCTCATTGCTATTGATAAAGAGTAAATTGATACCTGACATCTGTTGAGTTCTCACTGCTTGCCAAACACTGCTGACATTTTCCATGCATTTAACAAGAGTCCTTGCCATACACCTCTTAAACAGGTTTCAGTATAATCCTCATGTGGTAACAAGTGAGGAAATGAAGCATTTGTCATGTTAGGAATGTGTTCAGGGGCTGGAACAGTGGCTCAGGGGTTATAGTGCTTGGCTGGCATGCATGAGGATGCAAGTTTAAACCCCAGCACCATGTACACAACCAAGTGTTGGAGCAACAAAGGCCACATGAAAAACTAAATAAAAAGTGATTCTCTCTTTCTCTCTCTCTCACTATCCCTCTCTTTTAAAAAAGAAAAAAAAAAAGAGTGTTCAGAGCCATACAGTGATTCAGTTCCCTTACCAGAGTCTAGTTTTCACAAAGTTTGATCACTCATTTACAACTTTATTTGTAACATGTTTGGGAAATGCCTCTACTATTATTCACTTGTTTTATTTTTTCCTTTAAGCAGTTCATTTAAAAAGACTTAAATACCACTTTAACCATTTCTTATGCATCTGAAATCCTAAAATTACTGTACTTGATATGTTTTCCCTTAGTGCACGTTAAAATAAACTCATAAATAATACAAATTTGCAAAAATATTCATGTTCTAAGTAAAACATCTGACTTGACAATCATTTTTCATGTGCCATATTTTGGAAAGCATCAATTTAAAGCTCTATTCTCATTTTTAAAATGCGAATTTGAGTCAAAAAATCAGATTGGTTTTTGAGGTCATTTTCCACTGCTGGTATTTTATTGTTGCCCTGTGTTAGTGTTCAGAAAAATTCTTAGCAATCTTGTCTCCAAGACTGATTTTACAGTCCCAGAAGATAGACTACAACCCCATAAAGGCTTCTCCACATTAATCATATCCTTTCTCTCCAACCTCTCAGGCAGAGCTTCTAGGTTCCTCTGGACCCTCACAGGCTATGTTGTTCTTGCATGCACACCCTTCTTGATAAAGCAGACGCAATGTTCCATAAGAGTACACACAACCTGTGTTGCAGAGCCCATTACCTTAACACCTGTGTCCAGTAGCTCCCTCTTTGTTGAGGCTCAGATACACACAGGGCTGGGAATGTGATGTCTAGCCCAGTGGGAGAAATACAGGCTTTGCCCAGAAGACCTGAACATTTCCCATCTCTGCCCATCCTTTCTTTAGCTATCATTGACTTATAGAAGGCTGAGTCTACTCAACTGAAGAATAAATATAATAATTCTTGTTCTGAGAGTCTCTTCAGTTCATTATGTGGATAAAATGAGAAAATAGATGTGTAGGTTTTGTACACTGTGAAGAATGCTGGTTGTCATTAGAGCAGACCAAATGATTTAAATATGCCATTTTTTGTACCTTGGTTGGCATGAGTATAGGATACCTTCCAACTCTTTTAGAAAATTCCATGTCGGAGAAAGTGGCATGTGGACAAGACCTCAGTAGTTCACCACCTGAAGGACTGCTATCTGCTAGTCACTGTCCAAGGCCCCAGGATCCAGTGTTAACTAAAAGAGAAAAATGGAATTTATATTCAACCAGTGGAAATTTACTTGACCCATCCTTCATTACTCTTAGACCGCTAAACCCCAGAAATATAAGGACAAAGCCCAGACTTTCTGGACCCAATTTCAGAACTTGATGAGTGTCAATTCTACTTGATGAGTGTTATGTGGCACTGGCCGCTCAATAGTTTACGTATCATCCTGGAAGAACAGGTTCTATTCTGTGGAAAAGAAATAGAGGAAATGACAGAACAATGCATAATTCAGTTGCAGATTGTGATAAGAGCCAAGAAGAAAGAAGAACCTTAGATAGCATGAACAGAAAAGGCCTGTATAAGGAAGTGAGCTTTGAGTCAAGATAAGAAAGAAGATAAAACCTTGAGAAAAGACCAGTCAAAGATCTAAGGAAAGAACATTACAGGAATAGGGAAGAGTGAGAGCGGTACAGCCAGAATGGGTTGGGCATGTATGAAGAAGAGAAGGAAGGTTCATGTGATAAGGTCATAATGCAGGTTGTCCAAGAAAGTATGTGAGCACTGGCAGTCCTTAGCAGTCTGAATTTTATTGCAGGGCAAGGTGAAGGCATTAGAATGATTTAAATGCTTTGGAGTGTGGTTATCATATATAAAATGTCTAATCCTGAGAAATTCAAATTCTGTAAGACTCTCCCCTTCCTATAGCCTACAGGGTCCATAGGAACTTAGAAACCATATCTTAAGAGTTTGGAAGAACAGGAAAAAGCCAACCAGCAGAAAGCTTTATGGAAATATAGTCAATTTTCTCAGATACTTATAACCCAGTCTGCACAACTACCACCTACAGTGGGCCTAGCCAAATTTCGAACCAAGCTGAAGATATCATTTACCACAATTTTATAAGTTAAGATGGATCAGAGTCTGCAAATAAAATTACCTGGTGTTTTACAGAGTCATGGGAAAGGATTATTTCACTGATTTTGCTAAGTGAGAAAGTGATTAAGAAAATTTGGCTGATTTTGTCTACATTTGCCACAGCTGGGCTAGTCCTAAACATAGGTGTGCTAATATTTGTTACAATACTCCATTGTCTCTTTGTGACATTCAGAGAACAGGGGAATTTTTTTGTGACTTTTGTGCAAGTCAACTGAGGAATGACCCAACCAACTTCCCACAAACTACTCAGGGCCCTCGGCCCACACAGGCGGATGACGATGTGGTCAAGTATTCAGAGAATCTCCTTGCTCTAGATAGAGTGCAGACAGCATGTAGGTACTCAGCTGGGCACAGGAACACTCCAGTTAATTTTCTTCAAATTTTAGAGCTAGCTGACATCTGCTCAGTAAATTATCTGCGAATGCATGCAAACTTGCCCTCTAAAAATCTAAGCTTCTTAATTAAGAACCAGTCTGTCACAGCAGGGTGTGGGAGAGGCGGACCAGGAAGAAAACACCTTTTTGTTTATTTTTGTAGAGGCCCCCTAACTTACTGTAGTTTTAACTTGTGAGTATTCCAGAAAATACAAAATAGAAGAATCAAACATTTTTGTTGTCCTGAGGCAGCACTATTGAATAGAAGATTTAACACTAGGATATGATGGGAGCCTTTGTCCAAAGGATGGGCACAAAGTCAAGACAGCCTTTCCCACAACTTGGCAAAAAGGTTTTCTCTCTGTACTTTTCTCCCAGAAGCATTGTTCCAACTTCATCATCATCAATTTCTCCCTCTTACTTTCACCCCTTCATTTATTCACTTTACTGTTTTAAATATTTCCTACTTATCCCATTAGTCTTCAGTGTTCTTCAAGGACAACAACTGCATCTCCCTCTTCTTTATCTATCCCAATAATACCCAGGGTGATATTTTTTTCATAAGATCATTAACACGTTAAATAAAATGGAATATAATAATTACTACGATTTGTAGAGCAATATGTGCCATATACAATACCAAGTGCTATATGTGTTTTATTTTGTATAATCCTTACAGCAATTGAATGATGTAGGTGTCTTCATCCTTGTTTTACAAGCAAGGAAACTGAAGCTTTCAGAAATTAAATAACTTGGCCCAAGGTCACATAATTAGTAAGTAGCAGAATTGGGATTCAAGCCACATTTTGTCTTATGCAAACGTGGGGTAACTTACATGCTAATCTAGGCTGTCTCCCTGTATTAACTATTTCATTATAAAATGGAAAGAGAAGGGCTGGAATGGGGAGGCAGGCACAGACAAGCAGCCACTTGCATGAAGGAAGCTGGACCAGTTGAACTGCCAAGCAGAGTCCACATTCTTGAAGTGAACCTGGGTATTAGAGGGTGGGCAGGGACCTGTGGGAAGAAACTAAACTCATTTTAGATCTTAAGCTAGTTCCCATCCCCTTTTAATTCCTGACAAACAAGCTGAATAGGAGTTGCCCTGTGCTCCACTGTATTGCTTGCTAATCCTATTCTCCTAGGGAGAAGGGAAGCAAGCAGCAGGAGATGACTTCTACAAGTTTTTGCCTGGCTTTGCAGACAGAGAGCTGAGTCAGAGAGAGTTGGCTGATATTATGGAAAGGCAAGCCAGCAGCCTAACCCAGGGTGGTGCCAATCTCTTGTTATTCAACCTTTCCCAGTAGTTGGACAGAAGAATGCTCTCATAACAGTGAGAGCAAAGATTTAGTAACATTGGGGAGGTGTATTGGTAAAGATTTAATATGCAAGTGCCAATTTGGAAATCCCAGAACTTAAAGTCATTGAAAAGAATAAGCTCAAAGACATCACACCAAGGCTTGTAGAATTGTTGAACCAGCTTTAGTCATAGACTTTGGAAATCGTGCCTTCGAATTTCAATTCTGGAATGAGTTTCTAATATCATATAGATGAATATTTTGAAATGTTCAATAAAATTCTTTCTTTTCTAGAATTTCCTCTAACTGTTTCTACCCTCAGTCAGGTAAGCATTCTCCATTTTTGCATGAAAGATTAACTGAGAGAGAAAGTAAAGTCGATTGTTGGCTGTTAAGTTTACTAACTCTCATACTATGACTCAGCTGCAAAAATATTAGATTTTGAGAGAATATGCGATAAGAGAATATTTTCTGATCTCTAAGAGAAAGGATGGATTCCCATGGTGGCAAAGAAAGAGATAGGAGAGATTTTAAGGTTAGTTGTATAATGAGGGGCATCTCCAGAGGGACCATGATGAGGTTAGCTCAGCATCCAATGAGCAGTCAGAGTCCATCTGTGTGTGTACCATATGTAGCCTGACTTCAGGGACAGCAGCTACTGCCTTCACATGTAAGTTGTGTATGTCACCTCTACTGAGGATCTACGACAAAGTCTTCCCTTGGGTAGAAGTCAGCCTACAGCCCACTGAAAGGCAGGAGTGTAGCCACCCATAACCTCAGCCTTTAGCTTGTGTTGTTGCCATCCAGCTTACCCCAGAATTACCACTTCCTCATCAGCATCCCAGGGGATCTTATACCTATGAAGTGGACACCTAGAGTAATGTTGGTGTAGAAGAAAAAGTCATTTATGTGCACACACAATTTGGAATGAAGGAACAATCCAGGGATTTCTCCATGTATTTAACAGGTCAAAAACGTAGATTACCATCTAAAACATGCGGAATAATGGCTCCCGAAGATGTCCACAGTATAATCCCCAGGACCTAAGAATATGTTACCACATATGGCAAAGGGACTCCCCATTAGAAACTAAGTTTAGATCTAAAGAAAGGATGATTACCTTGGATTATCCTCCAATGTCCAACATAATCACAAGAGTTCTTACAGGAGGAAGGCAGGAGGGCCAGAGCAGGAGGTTTAACAATGGAAGTAGAAGTTGGACCATGCAGATCCAGGAGCCAGGAGCATGGGCAGCCTACAGAAGCTGGAAAAGGGAAGGGAAAGGATTCCCCCTAGAACCTCCAGAAGAAAGGAGCTCATTAATAACATTGAATTGTCTCTGGATCTGCCAACTCACATTACCTGGATTTTGGCCCAAACTTATGTTTGTTTGTTTTGTTTTCTAAAGTCAGGGAAAGTGAGAGAGAGAGAGAGAGAGTCAAGTTTAGTTTTCCATGTGGTTTTGGTTGCTCCAACACTTCACTGTGTACATGGTGCTGGGGGTTGAACCCACATCCTCACACATGCCAGGTGAGTGCTGTAACCACTGAGCTCCGATTTATGTGTTTTAAAGATTATCTCAGGTTATTTCGAAATGGCCTAATCCAGCCTATTGCACAGCAGGCTGAAAAATGCTTTATCTAAGCCGATAAATCACTCATTGTAACCAGTATTAAATCCAAGAATTTTAATGACTTTTACCACATAAGCACCAAGCAATCCTTCCATTTCACAAGAACATTTAAAGGGATAATGATATCATCACATTTTCAATAACAGTGAAATTCCATTTATTGATCACATCCTTGGATAATCAATATGGTACATTTTCATGTATTATTTCATTTAATCTCACCAACACTTTATAAAATAATTATTAATGGTTTAATCCACAATCGAAAAAGAATATTTTGGAAAGCAAACTGTAGCTGGATGGAACAGCTAAAAGAATGCTTGGCTTTCTTTTGTGTGTGCCACAGATTGAACCTCAAACTAGCTCTAGTTATTCCTACAGATTTGTAGAGGCAAGACTTCCCTCCACACAATCCTTCCTCCTGTAGATTTTTAGGAGGCCTCTCATTTTCTCACCAGAGTCTTAGAACATACCTGACCAATGAAAGGTATTTCCACACTGGGCAAACATGACAGGCCTGAGCAAATTTGGGTACCAAACAACCATCGCTCATGTGGGACAATGGGCCACAGACCTCTGCTATAATGAGGACAGGCAATAAACTCTGGTGTGGGTGACTTCTGACACCACCCCAAAGGCCTGATGTGATCCCATGATCTGCGTTAGCAACTTGGCTCTGAGCTTGTGATAGATGACATTCCCTTACTAGCATTGATTCCACTCCTATCCCCCCTGCCCCGATTCCTCCAGGCACACTGTGTGCCAGCCACATGGGAGTCCCACCAACCTCCTCCTTCAACTTTGTCTTTCCCCCACACCTTAACTTCTAGCCTGTGGAATTTTATTTGGTCTTATAGGACAGTATGTTGTGACTCCAAATCTAGGTTTCCAAATCTGTGTTGTTTGAGCATAAATTTCATGTTCTACTTCCTTCCAGACCTTCTGATCTTTGATTCTAAGTCATACTTTAGTACTAAAAGCCCTTTTTGTCAAACTACTCTCAGCATTGAGTTTCCTGCATACAGATTACCCCAGAATGAGCTGATAGTGGAGGCCTAAGGTTCAAGAAAATGATTAAAGCACACATACACACAAAGTGCAAAATCGTGATCCTCTTCACAATTATAGTTGCCAGGGTCACCCAGAAAATAAGAAATGATGCCAAGAATCATACCCACATTTCTCTGATGTCAAAATCTTTGACACCCTGTGCCTCATTAGACTTTGAATTGTAAGCCCAACTCTACCTATGTCCTGGTTCTGGGCCTATGAAGCAGCTGTGTTCCTTCTTTCCCAGGACAGTCAGTCATTCAAATACTTGAAGAGAATTATTTTGGCACCCAAATCGTCTCTTGACTAGGTGCCACCAGTCACTCTGCTCTTACTCACTCACAGGAAGTTGCCCATTGTGGATGAGCACAAGCTTTTCTGTGTCCCTTTTGACTTGTGATTTTCACAACTAAGCTGCACCATTCCAACCAGGAGGTTCAAACTCAACTACACAAACTCCAATCTCATTTTTCCTGGCACCATGCTCCTAAATCAAAGGACGATTAGACCCAGAAGCTACGGATTTCAGCAGCACCTGTCTGAGATGTTTTCAATGCAGAGAAGGCATTCAGGATCAAATCAGCTTCTCTCTGCATCCCCAGGTGCGCTCATAAAGGCAGAACATACCAAGGCACATATGAAAACGAGGAAAACTGAGTAGTGCAAAGAGCAGGAGCCTATAGTTGGCTCTGCCAAAAATTTGCTTTGGGTCCTCAAACAATCATTTTACCTCTCTTGATTTCATTCTTCTCACTTGTGAACAACAGGATTTGTCTAGAATGTTTTCCTAGGGCATTTGCTTTCTTCTTTGGATCAGGAGAACATTTCTGCATATATATATGAAAAATACATATTTTTATATATAAACTAGTATATTATGTATAGTATAAACAGTATAAATACTTTAAATCATTCAATTTTCAAAGATTTAATGTATTTTCCATCATCTCAGTGAATCGTATGCACTGAGAACAAGAATTGAAAAACATTTCTATAAAAGGCCAGATAGTAAATGTGCTAGACTTTGCAGACCATAAGCTTTCTGTTTTAAAGACTGTTTTTTCTGTTATTACCATAGACACTTCAGTTTCCTTGTAGTTGCTCTTGACATGTTATATCATTTTCCATTCTTTTACCCTCATTCTGCTTGCAGTTTTGAATCAAAATAGTGTCAAGTAGAGGGAATATTTGTACAATTTTGGTGGGAATCTAAATTAGTACCACCATTTATGGAAATCAGTATAGAGGTCCCTCAAAATATTAAAAATACAATTGTAATATGATCCAGAAATACACTACTGGGTATATAGCCAAAGGAATTTTACACATTACCTTGAGGATATTAACTGTACTCTCACACTCACTGTAGCACTATTCATAACAGCCAAGAGATGGGAACAACCCAAGTATTGACCAACGGATGAATGGATAAAGAAATTATGGCACGTACCCACAATGCAGTTCTGTACTATTTGTAAAAAGAAATTCTATCGTTTGTAACAACATGGATCAATCTGGAGGATATTTGCTAAGCAAAATAAGACAAACAGATAGACACA
Organism: Aplodontia rufa; assembly: GCA_004027875.1. Classification (NCBI taxonomy): domain Eukaryota; kingdom Metazoa; phylum Chordata; class Mammalia; order Rodentia; family Aplodontiidae; genus Aplodontia; species Aplodontia rufa. Next base: position 3,174 of record PVKS010020193.1, on the reverse strand, counting down.
CACACACAAATACATATGATCTTACTTATGAGTGAAATATAAAAGAACTGAACTCTGAAGCAGAGGGTAGAATCACCAGACGCTGATGGCAGGATTTAGGAATGGGGCAGTGACAGACATGAGAAAAGGAAAGATGTTAGCCAAAGGACACAAAAGTTCAGTTAGACGAGAGAATAAGATCTAGTGATCTATTGCAAAGTATTGCAACTATAGTTAATAATAATGTACTTTACATCTCAAAATTTCTGAAAAATTAGATTTTTCTTACTATAAATAAACCTGATTCAATCATTCACAATATATACATGCATCAAAACATCATATTAAACCTCATACAGATACATAATTTGGGGCTGGAGCGGTGGCTCAGCAGTTGCAGTGCTTGCCTGTCAAGCACGACGACCCAGGTTCCAACCTCAGTATCACATGCACAACTAGATGTCATAAAGGCAGAACCCAGATGAAAGAATAAATAAAGTTGATTCTCTCTTTCTCCTCATTTCTCTCTCTCTATTGTTAAAAAAGATGCATAATTAATATTTCTCCAACAAAAAGTGAAAAGTAAACAAACAAAACACATACCAACAAATAAAATGGTGTCTCCTAGAGAGAGCATTTTGTTGAATTTTGTTTTTTAGTCCAGTCTGACACCATCTGCCCTTGGTTTATTTAAGCCATTCACATTATTGTTATTACTGATATGATTGAATATGCAACTACCTTGCTCTTTCTTTCTATAGATCTTGTGTCTTTCTTTTCCTTCTTTTTTCAGTTTTATTATTTTCTTTTCTACTGAGTGAGTATTTTCTAATATAACATTTTAACTACCTTAATGACTTTGACTATCTTTTCAGTTGTCTTCAGTGGTTGCTTGAGCACTTACTGTATGCATTTTAATTTATTACAATCTACTCCAGACTGTATTATCATGAAAATTATAGACACTGAACATCAAACTTCAGATAATGTTCATAAGTCATTAGATGTTCTTGACTTTTCCCCCCAACCACTTAAAATGTAAGAACCATCTTAGCTGTACTAAAAGAAGCAGGGGCAGGATTGAATCTGAGGGCACAGGTTTTGACAGCCACCTGACTATCTGATGTGACATTTGAGCATCTTTTACGTGTCTCCCAAGGTGATCCAGACATACTATCCAGGCCTGCCATGGCAGTGAAAATAAAGGCAGAGACTGGGCTTCAAGCCAATCTCCAGTTCACAAAGAATAGTTCTATTTTATTTTGTTTTCCAAACTGGAAAAATTGCCTTTACCAAAGTATCCTAGGAAAGAAGACAGAGGGGAGGAAGGGAGAGCTGGAAAAGGTCAGCACACATATTATTTGTAGCTTTGAAATTCTACCCCATTCATCTAAAATGATGCTAAATTATCAAGAACTCTGGGAAAGCTCCAGTTAATCTTGAAATCTGAACATCAAATCTAAATTTGTTTTTGCAAATGGAAGCAGCATTAAGGGGGAAACACTTGGGCTGAAGAACAGAGATCTGTTAGCACCCTCTGGTGTCCTTAAATAGCGATAACAACAGCCAGCTTCTGAACATTGAGAACTTGTAAAACGCCAAGGCAGCAGGGTTAAATTCTTGGTGCAAATAATTTGAGGTGGTGGCCAAGAGGGGTCGTTTGTTTATTTATCTTGATTTGCTATGTTTAAAACACACCTTCTACAAACAATATCCCCTAAAAAGAAAAAGAACGTCCTTTTTTCTCTTTACCTAAGTGCTACATATTCTTTGAAAGACAGTTGATAACATTTTTTGCTTGTCCTTAGCTCACAAAATGATGCCTTCTTTGCATAATTAGAGCAGTTAAGGTAACAAGCTTTAACATCAGACATACTCAACTCTGCTCTTCATTAGCTGCAAAACTCAGTCAATTAACCTTCTCTCTTAGCAAATCAATTAGCCTTCTTCCTAAGTGCTCCTGCAGCTATTAATGGATAAATGAGACCCCACATAGGTAAGCTTATTTCTTTTACCTATGACTAAACTAAGCAGTGACTTTGCTTCAAAAATTAGAACTTGCTGGACATGGTGGCATATGCCTGTAATTCCAGTGACTTGGGAGGCTGAGGCAGGAGGAACACAAGTTTGAGGACAGCCTCAGCAACTTAGCAAAATAAAAAGTCCTGGGAACTTAACTCAGTGGTTAAACATCATTGGGTTCAATCCCCAGTAGCCCCCCCCCAATAAAAGTTATAACTAGAGGCACAAACAGTAAAAGAAAGTATAGACAAGTTGTACTTCTATAAATTAAAATCAAAAAATTTTACATATCAAAAGACATCATAAGTGAGTTGGGGATATAGCTCAGTGGGTAGAACACTTCCCGAGCATGTGTGAGGCCCTGGGTTCAATCCCAAGCACTGTAAAAACAAAAACAAACAACAATCAAACACTATCAAGAAAGTATACCACTTCCAAATGGGAGAAATGTTTGCAAATCATACACAGTAGATTCTCCTTGACCATGTTATTTGTAGTATTAAAGTTTGAAAAGTCATGGCAATCACTAAACTGAAAGCTGAAACATTGCTCTTAGGGAATACACACACACACACACACACACACACACACACACACAGACACTCATGCACACGCAATCCTGACTTAAACTCACAATGGTTTACTTTACATATAATGTATAATTTATACATATATAATACTTTACAGTGTAAATTTTATATAATTGTTGTTATACTGTGTACACACAGATACATTTACATAAAATAATGGGAACTATATCATAGATTATAATCTTAAATCCTAAAAATAACTTATTCTAGTAGGATCTATTTTTTTCTAATTTACAAAAGAGAAAACAAGGCTCAAGGTTTAACAAGCAGGCAAATTTGCAGATATGGAATCTGCAAACAATGGCAATCAGCTGTATCCAATGACCCTGTTATCCAAGATATATAAAGAACTATAATAAGTCAACAACAAAAAAACCCTAAAAATCGAACAATAGACTTAAGTAAACACTTCTCCAAAGAAGATATATAAATGGCAAAAAATGCATTAAAATTTTTCAATATCATTACTCATTAGGAAAATACAAATCAAAACTATAATAAGATACCATTTTACACTCACTAGAATGGCTATAATTTTTAAAAATTTGGCAAGAATGCATAGACAGTAGACCTCTTACACATT
>PVKS010020192.1:0-37204 GCA_004027875.1 Aplodontia rufa | reverse complement strand
GGCAGGTCTGGGCAGTCATCTTGGTGTCTGTGGGCGCTGTGACCCTTTTCAGTTCTCCCGAAGCCCTTGGCCCACTGTGGGTGACATAGGAGAACCTTCTGCGGCACCATGTAGCCAGGTATTGAGGTGGGGGTGGTTGGGGAAAGGCGCTGAGGAGCACCAGGGGGTCCCAATGTCCCACCTGGCACTTCTGGGGGCACGGTGGCTTGGGAGAAGGGGACTCAGCAGACCGGCTGCAGGGTGCCCACTGACCCCAGGGACCAGGTCAAATCTCAGCCCAGCTGCCGGGCTCCCGCCCCTTCCGGTAGCAGCACCTGGCCTGCGGCCCCCAGCGGCACCTGCAGACCCTCCCTGCAGCAGGCCTCCGCCTCAGGCCCCTCGCTGGCCAGGGCGCGCCCGGCACCGTCCCCGCTGCAGGGGCCTAGGGAACGGCAGGTCGGCGCCCCTCCCCTCGCGTCCCTGCGCGGCGGGCTGCCAACCCATTTGGCACGGTGCCCTCTTTGGGCAGGCGCCAGCTCGTTTGCAGCCGGTGTTAATTAAGAGAGAGAGAGGTGATGGGGGAGGTGAGGAAGGGCCGGGAGGGCAGCTTCCGACAGCCGCCGGCGCTGCCCCGGGCCGAGGGCGCAGGGCGGCCCCCTCGGCTCTGCAGTCAGCTCCGCCGGGCAGGCGCAGGCTCGGGCTGCACCTGAGAGCACCCATGGCGCTTGACAGATCTGCAGAGCAGGCCCCAGGCCTGGCAGCGGGTGGCGCCCAGGTGACAGTCCTGCAGTCCACCTGAGGTCTGCCTGCCTGGGTTCGGCTTTGGAGCCCATCAGACCCAATCCCCCGGCTGTGCGACCTCTCCAAGCCTTGGTCTTCTTCTCTGTAAAATGGGAACCCACCCTGCTCTGCTCTGAGGGTAAACGGGACAATTTGTTCCCAGCATCCGGGCCGCGGGGAGCTGGCCCTCCAGGCTGCCCGCCTCGGCCTCCTGCCCTCCCTGGGCTCCAGCCCCTGCCGCCTGCTGGGCCTGACCTCCTGCAGCCCCCACCTTGTGCCGAGCCCCAGCCGCGCCTCGCCTCTCCATCTTAATTAGCTGCTTGTATTAATCTCGCAAGTAACGTGGCAACTTGCAGCCCTGGGTTTTCAGGCTGTGGAATTAATTATTCCCCAAGCGAAAAGCTGTCAGGTCTGGGAGACCAGCCACTCGGAGCCACCCGACACCACTTAGCAGCGGAGCACGGCTTCCGCACAAAGCCCGGGGACAGCAGCCCGGTGGGCCTGGAAATGGCCTCAGCCCTCCCACAGCAGGGCTGCCCCCAGGCCTGGATGGCGAGTCAGGGACAGAATCTGGGGGCCAGTACCCCTGAGCAGGGGGCTGAGGCCCAGCTGGCCTCCCTGCCTCCATCTGCTCCAGGCACCGACGGGGCCTGGTGCTCTGCCCACCTGGCTTCTCTTTTCCTGCGTAGCATGGGCGCCTCTGTGCTAACCAGTTTTAGAGGAGGGGCTGCCAGTGTCACCCCAGGTCAACCATGTGAGGAGGGGGTACAGCCAGCCCTGCGGTGTGAGATGGACAAGGCTCCTCTGGAAAATGGCGGCCACCACGGCTGTCAGCTCAGCTCTGCCTGGTGACACCATCCCCATCCACGCAGGGGACAAGGACCTTCCTGTGGCCAAGCCCAGAGCTGGGTCCCTCACACCAACCCTGTGAAGTGGAGCTGTTCTGCGTATTTACATATGGGGAAACTGAGGCATGGGGCCAGGTAGCCCAGGCAGCCCTCTGCTGGTGCTCCAGAACCCTGACAGGGTGCAGCATGGTGCTCTGCTCCTTCAGGGACCCCAGCCCCGTTCCTGCTCCCGTGCCTCATGCTCGTTCCGCACTTTCACACTCCCAATGGTACAGTTGCTTCCTGGTGGCTTCAAGCCTGTGTCCCTCCGTGAGCCCTAAGGAACCAGTTTCCCTGTTCCCTCTCATCTCTGCACCAGGCCACGTTCTGTGGGTAGAAGGATGAAGGAGTGAAAGCGTACATGGTGTTTGTCAGCTGTCACTCTGCAAATAGATGCTTTGGGAGAGCGGGAGGCTCTCGTGGCTCCCCTGTGCCTCCCGCCACCCGGCCACCCTGCAAACCCCAGGCCCATCAGGAGCCTCTGTAGGAGCCAGGCACACTCTGTAATCCCACCAACTCAGGATAATCACAAGTTCAAAGCCAGCCTCAGCAACTTAGCCAGGCCCTGTGCCCAGATAAAACTAAAAAGCGTGGGGATGTGGCTCAGTGGTTGAGCGTCCCTGGGTTCAGTACCTGGTACTAAAAGAAAGGAGCCTGTGTGGGAGAGGACTCCTGGCCTCTCTCCTGCCCTGCCAGCTCCTGACCCTCCACAGAGGGCTGCAAGCCCCTGAGGTCCTGGCCTGCTGCTCTGGGCAGCCCAACCCCAACAGCATCCCCACACAGCCGCCTGTCCCCACAGTCACTTCACTGACTCCTGTCTCTCTCTCTCTTGCAGCCAACAGCTCCCTGCTTGGAGGTGGAGGTGGTGAGTGGACTTTCCTGCATCTTGGGTGAGGGGCTGAGGTGGGGGTGACATGTTGCCTGTCCCTTCCTGGCTCAACCTGTGGTCACTGGAGACAAGGCTGGAGGCCTGGCTCCCCTAGCCCTGGGCAGCCTGGGCCAGCCCCAGCCTCTGAACGTGGCGGGCTCCTGCCCTGTCATGGAGGGGCCATGACAGGGGGCTGTGGCGTGATGGGAGGAGCCCCCCACTGCCCATGTGGTCTCAGGCAGTTCTGTGCATCAGTTCCCTACCTGTGAGGGTAATAATCATCTCTGCTCTGCCCCAGAAGCTCAGAGGGCCGCCCGCAGCCAGGACAAGGCCTCTGCCCCCTGCTGAGGCCTGGTGCACTGGTGCGCTTGCTGTTGCTGATGTCCATCAGGGGTTCCCCCAGGGCCACCGGCAGCAGGTCAGAGATCAGGGTGGGCCCAGGTCCCAGGGATGCAGGCCCAGATCAGCTGGTGCCATGGGGGGCATCCGTGTGGCCTGAGTGGCTGCCTCCCACCAGGCCGCACAGCCCCTTGCCCGGCCCTGGCCCCGCTGGCCCGGCGGCTGCTGCCTGTGCAGGCAGCAGGATGATTGGTGAGCCGGGGGCCAGGGGTTAATGCGCCGCCGGATAAATCCCGGGGGCCGTGTTTACGGCAGTGGTGGCGGGGCCCAGGCCAGGTTTTAAAAGGGGGAAAGTGAAAGGAGCAGAGTAGGTCAGGAATAAATAAGAGCAGCGCTAAGAGCTGTCTGTGGCCAGCGGGAGGCAAGGGGTCTGTTTGTGGCTGGATGTTTTCCTCCCCCCACTTCTCCTCTAGCTGTCCCCGCGGAGGTCACAGCTACCCAGGAGGGGGACTGTGGGCCCCTCTTCCAAAGCCTGTCGTTTTGGAGGACTCGGAGGTCCTGGCCACCTGCTGTGCCTCACCCCAGCACCCTCTCCTTCTTCCATCCATTCATCACCCAATGATTGAGCGCCTACTGTGTGCGACCCACAAATGGGTGCCAGGACAGACATGGATGGACATTGGTGGGCCTGTCCCTGCCCTCTGAGCTCACAGTGCTGATGAGAGTGCCACCAAGGCCCAGGGTGATCTGTAGGTGTCCCCTGCATGGGAGTGGGAGGTGAGCAGCCATGAGCCCAGAGAATAGAGGGGCGGGGGTGAGCTGGGCTGAGAGGACCACACAGACAGGCCTGGCCGTGAAGGAGCACGCGCAGCAGGCTCGGAAGATCAGGCTCCCTGGAGCTGGCCCAGAGGCAGGAGGCTAGAGGTGGTGCAGGAGCCTCAGGGACCGGGCAAGGCTCTGGGTTTCGGCCATTGGGTTTGAGGAGGTAGAGGGTCAGAAACGCCAGGGCTTTCTTGGTCCTGAGCCAGCTCATTGCTGCTCTTCCACCCACAGCTTCACTGTGCACAAGGCCCCGTCACCTCCCAGACTTACCTCCCTGCCCGCAGGCTCCAGCCATACCTGCCAGGCCCACCCGCTTCCTTTCCCTGCCCTCTCTTCCAGCAGGGGCCACCCTGACCCCTCACTGCATTTTCAGCTTCCTGGCTGTTTTCCTCAAAGCATCCAGTTCCTCCTACCAAGCCATGTTTAAGATGCTCATTGCCAACCGATCACCCAGAACTGGGTCTAGCACATATAGTAAGTGCTCAATGAATGTTTGTTGAATGAATGAATGAACTACAGGTAAAGGTGGGAACAGCCCTGCACATTAAAAGAAGGACCTGCCCCTGAGGGCATTGGGCGAGAGCCCTGGAGGTTTTAGGCAGAGCCAGAGGTGGTGTCCCTCCTTCTGGGAAGTCACGGGCACCTGCCTTGGCCACCCTGGGACTATCACGGGAGCCCCTCTGGTTCCCCTTGTGGCCTCAGGGTGAGGGGAGGCTGGAGCAGCCCCTGTGTACAGCCTGACTGACACAGAGATGGATGCGATGGCGCGACCCTGGAGGAAGTGGGACCCGAGTCCAGCCTTTTAACGCTGCTGAGATTTATGGAGCCGCTGGAGTGCTCGCTGGGGCTGTCACTCTGCTAATGTGATTGGAACAAGGTGGAGGTGGTGGGGAGAGGACTGTAGCAGGGACCAGACCACAGTTGGTGGGGGCCTGGCATAGCTGGGTACTAAAACCAATAAGGCCCATTCCGTGGGAAGTCCCCTGTCCTCAGATCTGCCACCTGTGTCCCCGTCCCCACTCTTGGCCCTCATGTCCCTAGTTGACTGCCTGGTAGACCCTGGGACTCCCGTGAGACCCGAGTTCCTCCTGCAGTGGTCTCGGCCTCTACCTGTCCCTCCCCCAGATGACCTCCCGTAGATCCGCATTCACTATTGAACCCAGGCTGCCCCACTTGGCCACTAGGCCACTGCTCACAGTTGCGGCACCTGCCCTGCCCTGCACCCCGCACCCCACACCCTGAGGACAGAGCTCCAGGGAATCGAGTCCCTGGAGCTACTCAATGGCCTCTGCATCCTCTGTGAGCCACCCTGTGCTGGAGCCGAGGGCTCTCGCAGCCCTGTCCTCCAGGGCTGGCTGCAGAGGGACAGCTGGCATTCTGGGGCTCAGAGGGGGCCCAGACAGAGGGCTTCGGTGCAGCGGCTCCCCATCTTAGCACAAGTGTGCAGCGATTCAGGAGAGCAGAGAGCTGCAGCCTCTGGAGAGCTGCACGGGGGTAAAAGGAGTTAACCCAGAGGGCCAGGACTCCTGGGTCTGCCTCACTCTGGGGCTGGACCTCTACCAAGTAGGTGGTGTGGTCAATAGAGTGAGACTTGGGGAACCCCCAATACTCACCCTTCTTTCCTGGAGCTCGCTTTGAGTTGAGGCAGGGGCTATTCCAAATGCTGAGACTTAGGTCTTGGCTCTGGTCTCAAGAGAACCCAGTTTGATAGGAGGCTTCTCAGCAGATGGGGCATTAGACTTGGGTTCTGAAGGCTGAATAGGAGTTCAGCAGGTCTAGCCGGATAGACAGGCCACAGTGAGGGGCCTGCGTGTGCTGCAGGGAGGACTGACAGCCAAGGGCAGCCCCCAGCCTCCCACCAGAGCTGCTGACAGCCAGGCCCGCTCCTCTCTCCCACCTCCCTCCTGGAGAACCTTTTATTGGCTCAATAAAAAAATTTTAAAAACACTCTTCTATTGTATTATAAGAAGGCAGGCGGGTCCTAAATCAGGATGGGAATCGACAGGGCCCTGACGTGCGTCTCTCCTGTTTATTAGGACTGAACTGTTTACTTGGCGATAAGGAGCCGGCTTTCCAGGGGAGATTTGTGCGCTCTTTTTCAATTACCCCTCGTCTTTCTCTGCCACTTTTGCACTAAAGGGATAATAAATGTATCGGAGCGTTTCAATTATTCATCTAAATCATGACTGCGCCTGCCACGGCCAAGCTTTAGTGACAGATTAATTCGGGGCCGCCTTCTGCCTGCGTGGTGGCCATCTAGGCTTAAGCCAGACCTGCTCGCTAAGGGCCAGCTCCAGGGGGTGGGGCGGGGCCAGGCCGGAGGGCGGGGCCAGGCCGGAGGGCGGGGTCAGGCCAGATAGGGCGGGGTCAGGCAGGATAGGGCGACCCTGTCCTCACACCCACGCCTCCAAACTGGGAACGCCCCCTGGGAGGAGCGAGCCCACCACTGGGCCCCAAATGTGCCCCCCAGGCCCACGTTGCATATCCTCGCCTGCCCTGTACCCCCAGCCCCATACGCCTCTGCCCAGGAGAAGCCAGGTGCCGGCACCCTTCCTGCCTTCCTACCTAGCTGTCACCTGCTCCATGTTGGGGTAGCCTGTCTGGTCAAACCTCATCTCTGGATTGAGGGCCAGCTGGCATTGTCCTTGACACTGGGGTAAGGTGGCCCCTGCCCTCCGTGGCTGGTGTTCTGCTGCCTTGATGATCAGCTGCTGGTTTGTGGCACCGCTTCCCTCTGCTCCCTTTCTCTCCCCTCTCCCTCTCTCTCTATATATATACCACACTGAACTACACCCCCTAAGGTCTTTTCTTTTTTTTTTTTATTTATTTTGAGACTGCTAAGTTGCTGAGGCTGGCCTCAAGCTTACATCCTCTTGCCTCAGCCTCCTGAGTCACTGGGATTACAGGTGGGCTCCACTGCACCCAGCCCTTCATTCATTTTTTTTAAGAGGGGAGAGAGAAAGAGAGAAATCAATTTATTTATTTGTTTGTTTGTTTTTAAGAAAAGGATAGTGAGAGAGAGACAGAATCAATTTTTATTGAATTTTTCACATGGCTTTCGTTGCTCTGACACTTAGTTGTGTATGTGGGTGTTGGGGTTTGATCCCGGGTCCTCGCGCAAGCAAGCGCTGAGCCACTGCTCCAGCCCCCATCACTCATTCTTTATTGCTTTCTCTGTGTCTGTCTTCTCTGGTTACCCTCCTCTGCCTTGGTCACTCCCGTGTCTCTCTCCTTTCTCATCCCCTCCTGCTCCTCCTCCTTCTCACTGTCTCCCGCCCCCTTGCTCTTGCTCACTGCCTCCCGCACTTACTCTAAGCACTGGCTGCCACCCGTGAGCCCGCTGTGATCCGTGACTGCTTCCTGTGGTCTCCAGGAGAAACCTCAGCTTGGGCCACTGTGATGGGCCCTGGCTCAGTGAGATAGAAGACGTGGCTTGTGTGGCCCTGTGGGCCACCTCAGTGCTCTAAAGACCCTGGCCGTGCGGGCTGGGAAGAAGCAGGTGCCCCAAGGCTCTGAGGACTGGTGGGCATCAGAATGAGGTGGCTCAAATGCGCCTCCCAGAAGGGCCTTCCCAGTCACTAAGGGCCCCCATTCTCCCTCTTGCTCTGCTCGCGTGCGATTCCATTTTCTTCTCCTGTTTCACCGATGGTGATGTCCCAGATGGTGTCCCCTCGCTGGGGCTGCAGCTGCACAGGGCTGGTGTTCAGGCCTGCGAGGGGGTCTCACTGCAAGTGGAGGGGGTCCCAGAGAGCCCTGGAATGCTTTGCTGGGGTGCAGACTTGATTCCTTGTACTCCTGGGAGCCGTGAGAGGCTCCTGAGCAGGAGTGTGACATGCCTTTCCCTAGGGAAAGGCCGCAGCCTTCCCGCACCCCCTGGCTGCACCCCCTGGCCGCAGGTGAAGACAGCAGCCAGATGTGTGAGCGCTGGCTCCCCCCCGCAGTCTCTGCCCGCAGCCCAGCGCTGTGGGATGTGCATGGTTAGAGCTCCACGTGGCAGATGAGGAAACTGACACCCAAGTCCCTGGAACTGTGCTCCATGACCCCACCCTGCCTCTGTCCCTCGCCCCAGGTCACAGGGACAGAGGAACTGGTTCCGTGGCTGGCACTCTGGCCCTTGCCCCAGGATAGGCTGGGCAGGCAAGATGCCACCGAGCCCCTGCGTGCAGCTGCCACGGGGACTTTTAATATCAGAGCGATTTCCGCATGATGAATGAAGCGCAGCCGTTGTGTCCATAATGAAGCCCTGATGTTTTCAAATCCCCGTTGAAGGAGCTGATCGCACCCCATAATGAATTTCAGATCACATTGCAGAGCTGTTGCCCATCCATCTCCCTGGGGCTCCCATCCGCCCAGGCACCTCGAGGGTGGGGCCCTGCCTGATGGGCTCTGCCCCTACCCTGCAGCTGCACAGAGCTGGGGCCCCCCAGGTTTTTGGATTGAAAGAGCTGCCAGAGGGCCTCTGCTCCCAGCCAGGCCGAGCAACTGAACAGAGGCCACAGGTAGAGTGAGGCAGGCCCAGGAGAGGCAGGGACAAGGCCCTGGCTGGGCCACAAACCCAGACTTTGTGGCTTGCCCTCTGGGGATCATGAGCTCAGGCATCTGCCCTGACACAGCTGGGACCCTCTTGGGACTCAGTTTCCCCATCTGCGTTCCAGGAGGGAAGGTGACCTTGCTGGTGCCTGAGGCTGCAGACTGCACCAGAGTGAATGGAGTGAGCTGTCCCAGGTCCCTATGCCTTTCTGAGCTACCCACAGAGGCCGCCACCAGCCCCTGCCACCTCTTCCCCTTCCTGCCTGGCCCAGGCAGGGAGGCCCAGTCTCCCCATCTTTAAAGGGAGGTGACAAAATTAAAGTGCCAGGATGCCCATGCCCGGGGGGGAGGGGCGGTAGATGGAGAAAGCAAGGGGCAGACAGGTGGGTGAGCGAGGCCCAGAGGGGAGGTGGAGAGCTGGGAGGCTCCCACCAGTCCAGGCCTGGATCTGTCCTGTCCCTGGAAGCAGTGAGCTCATTTCAGAGGCTGTGAGCCTAGACCCTGGGGAGGGAGGCCATGGTCTGTTTACCTTCAGGACCTGTCTCCCCTGCTGTCTAACCAGCTCTGTGGGCCCCAGGAAGGTAGAGGCAGGGTGAAGACTGCCCAGGCAAGACCTGACCACCCCTGCTTTGCTGTGTGACTCTGAGAAGGTGCCCTTGCCTCTCTGAGCCTTTGTCCTACTTCTGTAAAATGAAGCTTAGTCTTAGTCTTTGCTCTGCCTCTTTCTGTAAAAGCTGGACAAATTCTGCAGCCCTCTGGCCTTCAGTCTACCGTCCCCTGGCCACCTCCCAGATTTATATCACTGCTCCCCCTGACTCTCAAGGCCCAGTTTCAGAGAGGCTGAGTGACTTCCCAAAGCCACCTGCAATCTGTGGCCGATTACTGGGAAGAGAAATCCTAGAAGGTGCAGAGGGCCAGGTCCACAGGGTGGCAAGGGCAGAGCGGAGAATGGAGGGCCAGCTCGGGTGTCCTGCCCTCTGGAGGGACACGGCTGCCCCTCATCCCCCAGGCCAGGCTCCTCCTGGCCCTGTAAATAATTAATTAGCCCCTGCTTGCTTGTTTGTTTAGCATGAGGAATGCTCCCCCACTGAGGCACATTTATTGCTGAATAAATTTAAATATCTAATCTTCCCTTCATGAATATTACAGCACCCTAAATAGCCGCCAACTCATCCCCAGCGCCTTGGCGGGTGGCCCTGCTGGAGCCGCCTGCCCTGGGCAGGGCCAGGCTCTGGACCCTGCCTGCCCCCTCTGCCACCCCTCTGCCAGGGCACCTGGCTGGGAAGGAGCAGTGTGAGCTGAAGCTCAGGGCTGGGTGTGAGGGCCTGGGGGCTCCCAGGCAGGGAAGTGCCTGGGACCAAGGCAGGGGTTGGGGCCTGGCCTGGTGGGGGCTAGGGCTGGAGAGGTCTTGGGGGCTTTAGGACCTGGTCCCAAAGGCAGCAGCATTGGCTCCTCGGGCAGAAGCACTCCGGGAGGCAGGAGTCCCAGGCAGCCACCCTGGGTGCAGGTAGTGGATGCCACGTGGGGGAAGCTGGAGAGTAGAGGAAGGTGAGGGTCTTCAAAGCAGGGGAGGGCGCTGAGTTGACGCAGGCAGAGCTGGCATGGAGGAAGCCAGAGCCTCCTGGAGGCAGCTGATACAGAGAACGCCTTCCTGAGAGCAGGCGGGAGAGTGAGGCAGGGAGGCTCCAGTGGCCAGGGGGATACAGGCCTTCTGTGTCCTAAAGGAAAAAGCGCCATTAAACTTACAGCAATCCAACCTTCCGGCTGTGTGACGTGGGCCAGGTCTCTCTCTGTGCCTCAGTGTCTTCTATGAAAATCAGGAAAAAATGGCAGTGCCTCGTAGGGGGCAGTGAGGCTCAAACAAGACAGTCCCTGGCAGGTGGCCTATATGGGCTACTAAGGAGCCAGATGGGGCAGGGCGTGGGGGCCTATAACCCCCGCTGCTCTGGAGGCTGAGGCAGGAGAATCCCAAGTCCAAGGCCAGCCTGGGCAACTTAGGGAGACACTGTCTCAAAATGAAATAAAGGGCTGGAGATGCAGCTTAGTGGCCGAGTCTTGCCTAGTAGGCAGGCCTCAGGTGCCATGCCCAGTAAAGAAAAAAAATGTTTAAAAAGATGGGTGGGGCAGGAGGAGGGGCCAAAGGAGGAGGCAGAGGGAGGCCTTTGGGGTCTGCTGATGCCACAAGCCGAAGAAGGGTGGACCGATATCTGAAGACAGCCCTGCCAGTCTCCCCAGGAAAGATGCCTGGTCTTCTGGGGTTGCTGAAAGTCTTGAGGGCTTTTGGTGGCAGAGGTCTTGAGAGCAGGCTGAGGATTGGCCGGCTAGTATGAATTAGAGATACCCCCTCCCACCAGGCAACCCCGGGGTTGGTAGGAAAGAGGGACATCTCCCTTCTGTGGAGACCCAGGAAGCCTCCCCCTCCAGGTCTCAGCCTAAGCCGAGGTCGAGCAGAAGTGGCTGCAGGTAGGCCTGGCAGGAGCCACTGAGGCTGGCCCGCTGCAGCCCGAAGGCCAAGGCCAACCTGTGCTTGGGCCTGTTTGGGGGAGTGTGGGGCGAAGGTGGTGTCCCAGGCCTGTTCCCACCCTCCCTCCCTTGGGTGCCTGAACAGTCACTTGGCCCTGGCCGTGTTCTGGAAGCTGCTGGAGGGACGCCAGCGCCTCTTCCAACACTCTACTCCTCCCTGTGTCCCCAGGGTCAGCCCCAAAGGCCTGGCTGCAGGCCTGTCCACCTCTGCAGGAAACATTAAGTCCCTGAAGCACAGATCTCACTGAGCTCCGCTTCCGCAGGGCCCCCACAGCCAGCCAAGGTCAGCTGCAGGGCAGTTAGCACCAGGAGACTGGCAGCTGGGTGCCAGCAGGCTGAGACCACCGGAGCAGGTCAAGGAGGCTCCCAGGAGAGCCGCCACCATCACAGCCCCATGGCCACCCTGTGCACACCCACCTGCCATCACACTCTGCTGCACACAGTCCCTGAACATGCCACACTGTCACGCTGTCACAGTATGAGCCAACTAACTTTGCTTCTGCTCAAGTCAAGTCCTGGCTGAAGCAGGTTTAAGAATTAACTCACTTGGGGCTGTGGATGCCGCAGCTCAGCTATACAGTGCTTGCCTAGCATGAATGAGGTCCTAGGCTTGATCCTACAAACTGCAGGGAGAAGGGCTGGAGCGGTGGCTCAGCGCTATCTTACTTGCCTGGCATGCTTGAGGACCTGGGTTCAAACCCCAGCACCACGTACACAACTCTCGGAGTAACAAGCCACATGAAAAACTAAACAAAATTCTCTCTCTTCCTCTTTAACAACAACAAAACCCTGCAGGGAAGGGAAGAATTTATTCTTCCAACATCCCCATGAAGTGGACACTACTATTAGGCCCAGAGAGGTTGAGTGATGTGCCCCTGGTCACACAGCTGTGGCTGGCAGAGCTGGGATTTAAACTCAGGCTGCCAACTCCCAGCCCTGCTGTTGCCCATGGTGCTGAGTCTCTCACAGCACCACACCCAGAACAGAGGCACTGTGCCCCGGCATGTGAGCCCCAAGCTACCACCCACTCTGCAACACTTGGTCTACAGCGCTGGGTGGGTCTCACTCTCTGCTTCCTCCCCACTGCTGCAGCTGCCTTTATTCCTGCAAAGGAGAGGAGGGGGCTAGAAGGACCAGTCCCAGGGTTCCCCAAACCCTCTACCCACCCACACCCACCTCAGTGTCGCTCTGGAAAATCACCTGGTGCCAGTTCTGAGTAAAGTCACAAAATTAGGTTTAATTGGACCCCACAAGGCACAAGAGAAAACAGAAGAAAAGGGGGTCTGGTGGCACAATCCCTGGAACTGTGCCAAGGCTCTGAGGGTTAGAGGGACATGAAGGAGAAGGGGCCTTGGTTTCTGCGTCTGTAAAATGGGAAAATGAACGTCCTTTCTGGATGCCGGGCACTGGGAGCGCAAGGCACCTGTGCCCAGGGAGCTTCCAGCCCAGGCCTGGGGGTGCAATCAGATGCCAGAGACAAGTTACGTTCTTCTCCCTCAGGGGTTCACAGATGAGACAGCGCAGAAAGAGGAAAGGACTCCGCAGGACCCGGTTGGTCCTGCTGCTGGAGGACTCTTCACCACCTCCCGCTGCGCCCCACTTGTTTTTCTGGGCCCGGGTCCCCAGGGTGACTGGAGAGGCCCTGGAGCCGCTTTCAGATAAACAAGCCCAGGCCTGGCCCAATTAAGCACCAATTAAGCTCAAGGGTGGCTCGGTGGCTCGTTAAGCGGGAGGGGTTTGTGCGCTCCGAGATCCTGCGCGGCCTGGGTGCTGCCCAGTCCACCCCGGCGTGGCGCAGAAGGGCCCCAGCTCAGGCCCCTCATCGGATCTGCCTTTAATTAGATGGCCTCAGTTTCTTCGACTGTAAAGTGGGTCTTAGAGTTTGACACAGCCCCGTGGGGCGTCGCCTTGGGAGGTGGGCATTGAGGTGGCACCCGACGCTCAGGCCTGGCGGAGGAGGCCACTGGTTGCAGGTGTTCCGCCGGCGCGGGACCGGGGTAGCCCAAGCTCTGCTAGATATCCTGCCGCGGCGGACCCCGCCTTCCCCAGCCGCCCGGGCCCGAGACCCTGTGGCGCGGCCCGAAGGAGCAGGGAGGGCCGGGCGCGCCCCCTGCCGGTCTCCCCGCGCCGCTTCGCGCCTGGGCGCGCGTGACCCCTCTCTGCGCCTGGGTCTCCCCCTTGCGAAACGAACAACTCCCGGCGAGGCTGTGCGGGCCGACGGCGGCTGTCGGGGAAAGGGGCGGTGCCTGGAGTCCGCACAGCCGCGGGCAGGGGCCTCTTGGGCTCGGGAGTATTCAGCCATGGACCTCAGCCTTCTCTAAAGGGGGTCGGTCACGCCGACCGCCCCAGGGACGCGGGGAGCCCGGCAGCTCACTGCCTCCTCCCCCGCAGTGGACGGTTGCATTCACCGGGCCGCCGGACCCCTGCTCACCGACGAGTGCAGGACCCTGCAGAACTGCGAAACCGGCAAGGCCAAGATCACGGGCGGCTACCGCCTGCCGGCCAAGTGTGAGTCCCCGACACTCGTGTGGAATTGGGACGTGCGGGGTGCGGCCCCCACAGGCGCAAGGGGCACTTAACCTCAAGTGCCAGGGCCTGATCCCTCCTGCAACACCCCAGGAAGCAGATGGGGAGTGGCTGGGGAACCTCAGGGACCTGAAAGGAGGGGGCGGCTGGGGGGACAGCGCCTTCCCGCACCCACAGCGCCCAAGTCTCAGTGGGCCGTGGCGCGCCACAGCTGCGGTCGTGCGGGTCAGTGTACACCGGTGTGCCCGCAAGGCTCGGGTCCTTCCGGGGAGACTCAGAGCTTGGGGGGAGAAGGCTGTTTCCTGCCCCCTCCAGCCCAGGCCGGCAGAGGGAGAGAGCGCGAGCCGAGGACCTCGCGGAGACCCTGGTCGGTCTGGTCCTGTCGCCCCCTGCAGACGTCATCCACACGGTGGGGCCCATCGCGCACGGGGAGCCCAGCGCCAGCCAGGCTGTGGAGCTCCGCAGCTGCTACCTGAGTAGCCTCGACCTGCTGCTGGAGCACCGGCTCCGCTCAGTGGTGAGGGTCGCCAGGCGGCGGGACGGGGCGGCCCGCGGGAGGAGACTTGTGGGAAGAGGGCGGAGTGATGATGTCCCCATCCCCTCTCGCCCCCGCCCCAGGCGTTCCCTTGCATCTCCACCGGCGTGTTTGGTGAGTGGGGTCTGCGAGAAGGGCGGAGTGGGAAGCGGCCCGGGGGCGGGGCGGGGCGGGAGTGGGCGGGCCCAGCCGACGGGGCGGGGCGGACCAGAGCCAGGACTCACGCGGCCCGCCCCGCCCCCAGGATACCCCAATGAGGCGGCGGCCGAAGTCGTACTGGAGACGCTGCGCGAGTGGCTGGAGCAGCACAAAGACAAGGTGGGGCCCGGGCCTGGGGGAGAGTTGAGGTGGCAAGTGCAACCCACAACCCCGCCCGGCTCACGAGCTCCATGGGCACCGCGCCGGGAGCAAGGGTACTGAGCCTGGGGCCAGCGGCGTCGTGCCAGCCCTGGGCCCTGTTTCTTCATGGGCAGCAGCGAGGAAGGGGTGGCGAGAGTACAACCCTGAACCCCCTCTGAAGTCAGGGCCGGAGGAGGAGACACCCCCCCAGGCCAAGGCAGGTGAAAACCTATAGGAGACCAGGCAGTGAGGACTGAGGCAGGGGTGGGTGGCCCCTGCCCGGGCTGAGCAAGCCCTTGCCGCAGGTGGATCGGCTGATCATCTGCGTGTTCCTTGAGAAGGACGAGAACATCTACCGGCAGCGGCTGCCCCACTACTTCCCCGTAGGTACGTGCCCCGCCCCAACCCAACCCAAAGGCGCCCGCCCCAGGCCAGCCCCGCCCCCCTCTCGGCTCCGGGCTGGGTCTCACTGTCCTCTGCCTTCCAGCATGAGGCTCCCTGCTGCCCAGCCTGAGCAGGACTGGTAAGCAGGGCCTGGCCCGTGTGGCTGTGCTACACTAACCGGTCACTAACACCTGCTCAGCCTCTACTGGGCTCACCCCCACGCAGGGAGGAGGGGAAGCCAGGGAGGCTGCACGCTCTTTACCTCTCTGCTCTGCCCTCAGACCTGTCCCGGCCTGTGGGACCTCGCTCCCAGCTCTGAGGTAGCCGAAGCCTGCAGTCTGGGCCTGGGCAAGGCCAGCTTTCCCTCAGCTCCACACCCGGCCCCGCCCCGCCCCGCCCCGCAGGAGCCTTCTAATAAAGATGACTGATGCACGCAGCTCCCACCGTCTGAGCTCTGGCTGGCCTGGGGCTGGGGCGTGGGGGGCAACCCAAGATGGAGCCTTTGGCCAGGTGCTTGGGCTTCTAGGGGAGGGCAGGAGGTCTCGGTGAGCCAGGCGGGTGGAGGCACGGGCTAGACAGCGAAGGCGGCAGCAGCACTTCACATTTATTGAGGGCCTGCCCCCAAGGAGCTCACAGCCTGGGGCTGAGACCCCACATGTGCTGGGGTGGGCAGAGGAGACAAGCAGAAGCAAAAGGCAGGCAACACAGACAGTGGCCCAAGCAAGGGGGTGCAGAGCAGGCGCAGGCAGGGGCCTAGAGGTGAGAAGAACCGGGAGCAGGCAAGTCCTGCCTAGACCTGAGGACTGAAGGCTACACTCCAACCAGGCTGCACCCGCTGGGCACACTGGGGTGCCCTCTCTGCCTTCCCTGAGCCAGTCCCATCCTGTGGGCCCTCTCCTCCCAGGACTCTCCAGTCATGCAGATCCCTGGGGAGGGCAGGTGGCGGGGGTCTGGGGCCCTGGCCAGGGCAGCAAGGTGGGAGCAGGCCTATGAAGGGGCAGCTGGAGTGTGGGAGGTCAGAGACCCAGGGCAAGTCCCAGAAGAACATCCACAACTGAAGTACCTGGGCCAGCCGAAGAGGGAAGGGGGAGGCCTTGAGAGAGCAGAACTCCAAGCAACCAGGAGGAGTCCCCAAGGAGGACTAGCCCCTCAAAACTGCTCCTGGTGAGAAAGCTTGGGGGTGGACAGGTAGAAAAAAAACTAGGAGACCCACCTGGGGATGAGGGGCAGCCAGACACAGCAGCCAGTGAGCAGGCAGCGGCAGAGCAGGGACACGCGCACACGTGGCTTACCACCAGCATCCCCTTTAATAAAACGCGGAAGGTTGTGTGACAGGAAGAGGGAGGGAGTGAAATATGACCATTTACAACCACAAAAACCCCTGTACATGTCTAGCGCCTGGCAGAGGGAGGCAGGCAGGGCACGGCAGGCCAGCCAGCCCTATTTGTAGAGGATATCGTAGTGTCCAGGCCGGTAGAGAAGGTAGACCTTGGGCTCAGAGCCCTCGGGGAAGACGTGCGGGTTGGTGGTGCCACCCTCGCCACGGTCCATGTACTCCACCTGGATGGACACGCTGAGGGCCTGCGCCAGCGCGATGATGTGGATGTGGTCACTCTCCTTGCACATGGGCTCCACCTCCTGCAGCACAGGGACCAGTCAGGTCCATCCCAGTGCCCCCCCCACCTGCCACCCTGGGGCATCAGAAAAGGGGCGGTCCCCAGTGGGAGGGGGCTTGGCACCTGCTGACAGAACTCCTTGACAGTCCGCCCACCCTCGATGAAGTGCTCGAAGAACTTGCTCTCCCGCTGCAGGTAGCCTGAGGTGAGCAGCCGCAAGTAGACCACAAGGTAGTCCGAGGTGCTCTGGTCGTTGAAGGAGGCCAGCAGGTCAGCTACTGAGGTCTGCTTCTCCACCTGCTCGATCAGGTCCATGAACTGCCCCACAGAGGGACAAAGCACAAGATGAGGGAGGAGAAGGGGGATGAACCCCACCCCAGCCAAGCGAACCTCCCTCCCGCTGGCCCAGCCCGAGCTAGTGCAGGGCTCACCGTGTTGTGGAAATCCTCAATTGTGAACTCAGTGAAGCCCTGCGACACCAGGTCCTCTTTGCTCTTGGCAGACACAGCCTTGAATCTGTGGGTGAGAGGGGGATAGCTCCTCAGCATGGGCTCCTCAGCCAGCACTGTCCAGCCTCAGGCAAGGCTACCCCACCCCAACTCAAACGGAAGCCCCCAACTGGAGTCCACCCAACCACCTGAGCTACTCATCAGGAAAGAGGAAGGCGCCCATAAGCCCCTCCTCCAGTGCCCAAGTGCCACCTCCTCACCGCTGTAACTCCTTGCTGTCGTCCAGCAGTGCCTCCAAGTGGGAGAATCCAAAAGCTCGGTAGAAGCAGTTCCCATCAGGCCTGGTCTTCCGGATGTATGAGTACTTTTTGTGGAGGTCCTGCAGAGAGGCAGCCCCCACCTGACCTCTCAACATGTGACCAGACCAGGGCTGGAAGGTGGCTACTGAGCTCCAAGCAGCCACTCCAGGCTGCTGAATGCAGCGATGGGAGTCACTGCTCAGTCCCCACAGAAAGCCTCGGGAAGCTGTGCACTTACATACTGACTGCATGGGTGACCAAGAGTATGGCCGTTGGCCAGGCATACTGCTGAGCCGCAGCACTGTTCATAAAAATGGGCAAGGTCAGTGGTAGAGTGCCCATCTAGCATTCCTGAGACCCTAGGTTTGATCCCCAGTACTACCAAAGAAAGAAAAGGGTGAGGGCTGAGCATACTTGTACTCCCAGCAACTCAGAAGGCTGAGGCAGGAGGATCACAAGTTCAAAGCCAGCCTCAGCACTGAGAGAAGCCCTAAGCAACTAAGAGAGACCCTGTCTCAAAATAAAACATAAAAAGGGCTGGTGACTGGTGACGACGTGTGGTTAAGCACCCCTGGGGGCTCAATCCCTGATACCAAAAGAAAAAAGAGAGAAACAAAGGGGTGAGGGGATAGAGTGCAGCTCAGCGGTGAAGTGCTTGCCTTGCATTTGTGAGGCCCTGGGCTCCACCCCAGCAAAACACACACACACACACACACACACACACACACACACACACACACTACAACCAAAAAATGAAAACACGGGAGAGTGAATCTGCTCTGAGCAATGCAGCTTTTTCATTCCATAATCCAAGAGACCTTTTGGGCAAGCAGATCAGGGCAGAGGGTGCATGGCAGGCACCCCTCCCCAGCCAGGGGTCTGAGCCCGCTGTGCAGGCCTTTCCCACGGTCCTCCTGGGTTAGAAACAGCCTTCCTTGTCTGCTGCTAGCTTCCACCTGCCCACTCACAGGTACCTCTTCATTCAACCTTTGCCACTTCTTCCCCAAATTTAATGAACATCTGTCTGCTGCACCTCCCCACAGCAGTGACTCAGTGCTGCCTGGCCCGCAGGCCACCACCACTCCCACCTCAGTCACTTTCACACTTAAGAGTCTCAGTCACCATAGTACATGCACCCTCTGCCTTCTCTCCTGATCTCTCCCATCCGCCCTCCATTCCACACCAGTCTAACGTCCCTTCCCTACTGCTCAAGTACATTGTTCTGCTAAGTCCTCCTCCTGCATTCTCAACTCAGCTTGTAAACATATGGCTTTGGTCTTGCTTTTAAAAAGCTGGAGCGGTGGTTCAGGGGTTACATTGGGGTTACGTTACAGTTACAGTTACGGTGCTTGCCTGGCATGCACGAGGATCTGGGTTCGAACCTCAGCACCACATGCACAACTAAGTGTAGGAGCAACGAAAGCCATGTGAAAAACTAAAATTGTCCCAAAAAAACAAAAACAACAACAACAAAAAAAAAACACAAAAGCAAAATCTTGACTCTCCTGAGTCTCCAGCACTCTCTGGGGCACTCCTCTGCAGCAAAACTCCTCAGTGTTGACCCTGCTCAGTGTCTGCTCTCCTTTGCAGAACTCTGCTCCAGCCAAGATCACATGGCCCTCCTAGTTTGGAGGATGAAACCCAGCCCTCGGCAGACTGGCCCCTCACAGCCCTGTCCTCAATGCCTCCCACCTGGTTGCTCCCCACACCCTCTCCCCGTCTGTCTCCTCCCTCCAGGCTGCCCCTCCTCATCTCTCTATATGCTCTCAAGGGCAGAGCTGCCACCAAATCTGTCCCTTCCTCAAGACAAGGTGGCACCTGCCAGAAGAGGGCCATGGGAGTGCATCCTGAGATGCACTGGGATGGCTGCTCTGGGGTGACATCAGTATTGATAATCAGTGCAGCCCCAAATGTCAATCTTCACCCATCAGCTCCACCTTTTTTTTTTTTTTAAGAGAGAGAGAAGGAGGATCGATTTTATTTATTTTTTCATCTGCCCTTTCTTTCTCCAACACTAAGTTGCATATGTGGTGGTGAGGTTCAAACCCAGGTCCTTGCACATGTCAGGCAAGTGCTCCAACCACTGAGCCACCACTCCAGCCCATGTTTTTGTTTTTGCTTTTTTAATTTTTTGAGACAAGGTCTCCAGCTGAGGCTGGCTTTGAACTTGCAATCCTCCTGCCTCAGCCTCCCAAGCCACTGGGGTTATAGGTGTGTGCCACCACATCCAGCACCCTTTCTTTTTTTGGTACTAAGTAACCCAAGGCCTCAAGTGCTCTATCACTGAGCTACATCTTCAGCCCTTTGTTTTAGTTTTAGAGGAGCGAAACAATTTTATTTATTTTTTTCATCTGCCCATTGTTTATCTGACACTTAGCTGTATATGTGGAGCTGGGGTTTGAATCCAGATCCATGCATATGCCAAGCAAGTGCTGCAACCACTGAGTCACTGCTCTGGCCTGGCCCCCCTTTATTTATTATGTTATTTATTTTTTGGTACTGGGGTTTGAACCCAGGGTGCTTTACTACTAAGGTACATCCCCAATTTTTTCTTTTCTTTTTTCTTTTTTTTTGACAGGGTCTTACTAAGTTGCTAAGGTTGGCCTCAAAGTTGCAATCCTCCTGCCTCCCGAGTCACTGGGATTACAGACGTGCACCACTATGCCCAGCTCCCCAACACCTCTGAATTGTTTGGCATCTTAACTAACATGCTGTCTCAACCTTACACCAACCTGCTCCTCTCCTGGGCCTCTCTCCTCAATCTTATGGCACAACCTTATGGTGCTGCTCTGTTCTCCCTCACCTACCTCCACCTGAAGCAGGTCCTCAGGCTCTTCCCTCACTGTAACTGGTATCCAACCACTTCTCACATTTACCTGCACCACCCCAGGCCAAGTCACTCCAGACTTCTGCAGGTTCACCTCCTTGAAGCTCCCCCTGCCTGCGCCTGGCCCCCAGGCAGAAAGAGTGACCAGTAACATGCAGTCCTTTCTCACTGCATGTACACACGCACACATACATACACAAAGGGCCATGCACTTTGCTGAGCGCCACGTTCACTGTCCTGTGAATCCTCCCAGAGGCCCATTCTGCAGAGAAGCCAAGTCTGTACCCAAGTCTGCATGGGCTCCACTGTTACCACCCTGTCTCTGACAGGGAGAAAAGGTGGGGTGGTGCACAGCATACAGAACAGGGGTGTCAGAGAGGGGCGTTACGGTATATTCCTGAGGACAGCTGGCTCTGAACGCTCAAAACATTTGCTGAATGACTGAGTGGGAAGAATCCGAGGACCATCCTGTCAGTTTTGCCAAGGTGGCCTCGTCTGACAGGCAGGCCAGGAAACGGGGGCAGCACTCCACTCACTGTCACATGGGGGAGGGGCTACCGCTTCCTGCGTCCTCGCTGAGCACTGGCACTTTGCTCAGCACCAGCATCATCTCCCTCCACCCCTGGCCTGCACACGCAAACTAGAGGCTCCATGGTCAGTGCACTGCCTGAGGCCACACAACTGGAGGGCAGAGGTTACAACTAGAACCTAGGTCAGCTGGGTTCCAAGGCCAATGCCTTTATCTCCCCTCAGGCCTCTTGGGGAAACCAGACACCCTGAGCAAGGTGTAAGCAGATCTCAGACCACACGCAGGTGCACCTGGCCCTTAGGTAGGTGGTTTGGCCTATATCACTGTTTTTGTTTTTGGTGCTGGGGATGGAACCTAAGGCCTTGTGTATGCTAGGCAAGCACTCCACACTGAGCAACACCCCCAGCCCTACACATTTAAAGTCTGAATTAGCTGCCAACTGTTAGAAGTCAGGAGATTCCACTATTTCTGGCTTCTCTGGCGACAGTGGAGTGACAGTACGAACATTCCCTATTGCCGTCTGGCTGCTTGTGAACTGTGCTGCCTTCACTGTTCACCACCAGACTACCTGGCCAGCTTCAACCAGGGTTAGCTATCTGGTCACTGGAAGGCCCCTTCTCCAGGTGGAAGGATCTTTGGAGGGGGTGTGAGAGGAGTAACATTTACTAACTCTCCATGCTGCGTCTACTAGATAATGTTTACACATCCACTGTCACACTTCAACCAAGGTGGGTGGTGAAGCAGCTTGCCTGTTTAGCAGTGCAGCAGGCCCCATGCAAATGCCGGCGGCCCCACTTCTCCACCAATGCCTACCTCCGCAAAGGTCCAGGAGGCAGACCGTGGGACATGTCCCATGCAGCCCTTCTGCTCTGACCAGCACTGCCCGCTCAGCCCCTCAGTGGGCATTGAGATGGTTGGCTCCTGCCTAGCCTGCACCTGGCCCCAACTGGCATCACCTCCCTCAACCTAAAGTCACCCTACAAGTAGATACTTTCACTGACCCTATTTTACAAATGAGGACAGCCGGGGCTGGAGCAGTGGCTCAGCGGTTTTGGCGCTTGCCTGGCAAGCACGAGGACCCGAGTTCAAACCCCAGCACCACATACACAACTAAGTGTTGGAGCAATGAAGACCATGTGAAAAACTAAATAAAGTTGTTTCTCTCTTTCTCTGTCTCTCACTGTCCCTCTCTCTTTAAAAAAAAACAAAAACAAAAACAAAAACAAATGAGGACAGTCATAGTTTAAAGACACTAGGAAGGGTCAAGGAGACGGCTGCTAAGTGATAGTCCAGATCTGAATAGACATCTTTTTGAGTCCAGAGCCAGAGGCTGGACCCTTTAAGAAACAGCAACAGGGGGTCTCTCAACACCCTGTCCTCTCGGAGACCAGGCTGGGTAAGGACCATGTCTGCAGGCCCTTCCTGTCCCACAAGCCAGGCTCCCACCTTGATCTTCTGTTGATAGATGTTGTCATCCTCAGCATACTCCTTGTACAGGACAGAGAGCTCCAGCCGCTCCGACACCAGAGGGTTCTGCACAGCAATCTGCAGGAGGCAGAAACCCATCATGCTCTGGCAGGGAGATGCAGTGACCCACGCCTGACAACCAACACCTACAAAAGGGGTGCTAGACTGGTCAGAGTGGCACAGTAACCCCCATAAACGTGTCCTGCATAGCCTGGAGAGGAATGAGATTCTGAGCAGAAATAGACAACAGACCTCAGGCCCAGTCTACGCATCCACATGACAGGGTCACTAGCCACTCCCTCCCTGCCCTCTTCAGCCCCTCACCTCTTGCTGAATTCGGTCCTGTTGAGCCATGATAGCCTCATCATAAGCCAAACAGTTAACACCTAGAAAAGGGAAAAAAACAAAAACAAGAATTACTATAGGTCTTGGCAACTCCACTGCAGGCAACTGGGCCAGGGACGAGTGCAGCCCAAGGGCAGGAGAGCAGGTCTGAAATCTGGAAGCAAGCGTCTCACGCCCTGCTCCACCCCACTGTGTAATCTTGGCAATGTCCTTCCCCTTCTAGGCTTTCATTTCCTCATCTTTAAAATGAGCGGGTAGACAGGCACAGTAGTGCACACCTCTGGTTCCAACTACAGGGGAGGATGAAGCTGGAGAACCACTTGATCCCAGGAATCTGAGACCAGCCTGGTCAAAATAATGAGAATCTCTGTAAAATTAAAATTAAAAAATAAGACAACGGAGTAGAAATACCCAGACCACCCCCAAGATTCACTATTCCAGATGACACCCAAAGCCCCTCTTTTTTTTTTTTTTTGGTACCAGAGATTGAACCCAGGGGCCCTTAACCACTAAACCACACCCGAGCCCTTTTTAAATTTTATTCTGAAATAGGATCTTACTAAATTGTTTAGGCCCTCGCTAAGCAGCTGAGGCTGGCTTTGAACGTGTGATCCTCCTGCCTCAGCCTCTCCAGTCGCTGGGATTACAGGCGGACTCCTCTTTGCTAACACTTCTCCGCCTGGGAGTGCTCTGGTGGCTGAGGGAGGTCTCTTGGGGAAAGATGAGGAGGTAGAGTCCTGGGCTGGAAGGAGCTTTCTGTGAACACGCTCTTTTATTTATAATCACACCCCTTATCCTCCTGTAGTCCTGGGTATTGCTAGTGATGTCTACTAATAACAAATGCAGAGAGGTGAAGTAAACTGCCCAAGGTCACAACTAGTAAACCGATGTGGTCAAATCCAAATTCATGAGTCCAATCTGAGCTCTTCACAACACCTCTCCTCTATCGGCTCACCGCAGAGCCCTTTCCTCTCCTGTAAAACGGGGTTAACACCACTGCGTTCCTCCCCACATAAAACACTGGTACTCACGAAGGCGAGTGCTCTGGAACCATCCCAGAGTGCGCAGGTCCACCCTGAGTAGCTACTAGGAAGGGGACCGCACACCTAAATTCTAGTTTTGGCTCTTCCACGTGACCTATACACATATGTGAGCTGAGCAAGTCCCTTGGGAGGCCTGGCTTCCCAGGTCTCAGTTCCCCCAGGGTGCGGTTGCAGCGGCGTTGGACGTGCACTGAATGACTTTTAAGGTCAATCCTTTCGGCCAGCCCGGCCCCGTTTCTCAGTAAGGCCGGACCCATGCCCCGCAACAGAGCTGTCCCTCCCATACCCTGGGGATCTACTCGGTCCCCAGAGCCCAACTCATGGGCAGAAAAGGAGAGGGTGGGACCTTCATTCGAAGCCCCAAGTCCTTAGGGGTCTAAGAAAACAATGCCGAGGCAGAGAGGGTCCGTAAGGCCAGAGGGGGCTCTCCGGAAAAAGACGCCCGCAGCCCCTCACCACCCAGGGCCGCCCGCGACATCCCGGGCGACCCGCGTGGGTCCTTCGTGGTCTGCAGCCTGGTGTCCTCGACGCCTCCAGACGCTGGCTGCTCTGCCCCGACCTAGGCCTCGGCCCGACTGCGAAGACCCGGGCAGGCGGGCCCGGGCCCGGGAGCCGGTGCGGGGCGCCGAGGGGCCGGGCGGAGGGCGGGGCGGCCCAGGCCCCGCCCCGGGCGTGCGCGAGGAAGGAGCCGCGAGCCTCCGCCCGCCCCGCCCGGCCGGGGGTCGCGGCGGCGCTGCTTCCATTGTGAGGGGGAGGGGAGGCAGCGGGGGCGGAGGCAGGGGCTCTGCGCGCGCTTCGCCCCCGGCCGCCGCGGGCCTTGCTTCCTCGACCTCCTCCGGAACAGCCGGCGGGCCCTCGCCCCACGCTGGCCCGTGACGGACATCCCTCCCTCGGTCTGTACCTTCGGAGTCGCTGCCCAGCGGCTCCTGCTTCTGCTGCTGAGGTTCCTCCGCCGCCATCTTTAAACAGCGCCGCACAGCCGACCGCTTCCGGGTTACCAGTTGCCCTCCTCCCGGAAGTGAGCCCCTCCTCGTGGCCCCTCCTCGGCAACGCCCCTAGCAACGGGCTCCTGTCTGCCGTTGTCAACCGAGGGCTCCGGCAGCTTGAGGCGTGCTGGCCAAGACCCTGTGAGAGAGTGGCCGGCCCGACCCGCGCCTCCACCCTGCACACTCGCCTGGCTCCAGATTCCCGGCCTCCCAGAGGTCCCCGGGCTCTAGAGCCTTCGATAGCCAACTCGGATTTCTGTTCCTGGAGTTCGAAACTCGGATTGTGTTGAGCTCAGTAGGACAGTGAGATCCAGATCCCCGAAAGCAGCCTTCCCGCGGCCGGCTCCTGCGACCGGGGCTGCGGTGCGTCCTCCGGGGAGGCCGGAAGTGGTGCCTGCACCGCGACCCCCCTCGCACAGCCTGGGCCCTCGGCCGGCGCTGGCGACCTCCTTCCCGCAGGGACAAGTCTCCCCGAGTGTCAGGGCCGAGGCCTCGAACCTGACTCCAGCCTCCGCTCCTCACTGGGAGAAAGCAGCGTCATTTCAAAAGCAAGAACTTAGCCGGGCGAGGTGGCGCACGCCTGTAATTCCAGCACTGGGGAGGCTGAGGCAGGAGGATCACAAGTTGAGGGCAGCCCCAGCAATTCAAGGAGTGCATGTCTCAAAAACTACAAGGGGCTGGGGTACCGTTCGGTGGAAGAGGGCCCCTGTGTTCAGTCCCCAGTGCTGCAAAATAAATAAAACCTAGGAGCTAGGCTGGGGTGTGACTTAATGGTTGAGTGCTTCCCTAGCATCGCAAAATAAAGTATGAATAAAATCAAGGGCTTAATAGAAAAGGAAAACACTAATGGTTGCCCCCGGGGGATGGAGGATGTATGTAGCTGTAAAACAAAGGATCCTGTGCAGATGGAAATATTCCGTATTTGGTGTCAAGGTTGATGTCCTGCGGTGTGCGCTATCATAGTTTTCTAAGATGTTCCCAGTAGGGGGGACTGGATGAAAGGTACACCCCTGTACCTGGAGCAGTGGCTCAGTGGGACAGTGCTTGCCTGGCATGCTGGAGGACCAGGTTCAGACCCCAGCACCACGTACACAACTGAGTGTCAGCAATGAAAACAGGTGAAAATTAAAGTTGATTCTTTCTCTCTCCCTCTCTCTCTTAAAAAAAAAAAGGTACACGGTGTTCTTTTGTATAATTTCTTAAAATTGCCTGAGTTCTCTAATAATAAAAAATTTAGTATGCAAAATGCAAAGCCCAAAGATGCTGTTTAAGAGGACAGTCTGGGGCTTGGTTCCCTTCTTCACCATGGAGGGCCCTTTTTATGACACTGGTCCTTCAGCATTCAAGGAACCATCCCTTGGTTCATGACAGGACAGGCATGGAATAGGCCAGAAAGTTGTAGTTACTGCAAGTACTGGCGCAGGTGCAGCTGGTGCCTGGGTTTCCTACACAGCTCAACATTGGCAAGATTACAAACGCCAAATCTGCAGCCCAGCACCGTTAAAAATGACCATTATTGGATCATTAGGCATTTGGGTTGCTTCCAAACTCAAGCAAACAAAAGGTCCACCATATTTGGACCCAATAACAAACTATTCATTCCTTTACCCCATTTTAACAATGAAACAAACCCATAACTGCTAATGAAATCCACAATCAGCAGGAGAGAATGGGTATTACCAAATGAAGGGCAAAGATGTGATTTCTATTTAGTTGTGTGTGTGTGCGCACGCATGGGCACATGTGTGTTTTACTGGAGATTGAACCAGCAGTCTTGCACATGCTAGGCAACTGCTCTAATCCCCAGCCCTTTTTTAATTTTTATTTTGAAACAGAGTCTCACTAAATTGCCCAGGCTGGTGTCGAATATGGGATCCTCCTGTCTCTGCCTCCAAAGTAGCGGGAATTACAGGTGTGCACCACCACACCTGACTAGCTTTGTAAAAATCTTGAAAACAGAGGATAAGTCCACTCCAGCCTCCCTTACCTGGACTAGGTAGCTCGTACATGGGGCTGTGGATGGGATTAATGGTCAGAACGGGAAGCAGCTGCTCTGGAGTGAAAAGGAGCCCCGTATGGCTCAGTGCTGGTTACACCCAGGCTGCCAATACCAGATAGATGCTCCTTCCCACACAGAGTCTGGGCTTTGAAGAATAGATCTGCGCCCTCAGGATACACAGTGCCTGCAAATGGGGGAGTATTCTCTCCCCTCCACCCGTTCAGCCCTCTCCATTTTGTCACATGGAAGGGAAAGGACGTGGCCAGAAGGAAACTTTGGCTCTCAGTCCAGCCCCAGGATCCGTATGTTTTGTCCAGCTCTTAATTTTTTTCTCGGCAGGGTCTCATTATGTTGCCCAGGCTGGCCTCAAATCTGCAATCTTCCTGCCTCAGCCTCCCAAGTAGCTGGACTCACAGGCACTGCCACAGCATCTGACTCTTTCAGTGCCTATTTATCTGGTGGCTAATAACTGTCCCCATATCTCTATCCCATCTGTCCTGTTAATTTCATCACTCTAAGATTTTGACTCTAGCTGGGTGCAGTGGCGGACACCTGTAATCCCAGTGGCTTGGGAGGCTAAGGCAGAGGATTGCAAGTTCACAGCCAGCCTTGGCAATTTAGCAAGGCCCTAAGCAATTTAATGAGACCCTGTCTCAAAATAAAAAATTAAAAAGAGGGGCTGGAGCAGTGTGGTTCAGTGGCTGGAGGGCTTGCCTGGCATGTGCAAGGACCCGAATTCAAACCCCAGCACCACATACACAACTGTTGGAGAAACAAAGGCCACATGAAAAAAGAAAATTGATTCTCTCTTTCTCTCCTTCTTTAATAAAGATTTTTGACCCTCTATCCTGAAGCCTCATAAACCCGCCTGCAGATTTACCAGGAGTCCCTGGCAAAATAGCCAGACATTTGTCTCTGCCTCCCAATCAGGCAGCATAAAGCACGGCAGTTCTGGCTGCTTGTTGGAAATGTCACAAAGGTGACAGGCAGAAGCCAGAGGACCAACATGGCACAGACACCTCCTCACATACTGTCCTGCCAGACAGCAGTGTGCCTGAGCCACACATGCAGGTCCACAGAATCCTCAGGGACAGGAAGAGGAGGCCCCACACTGGGACCCTGGAGCTATGAAACAAAGGCCAGATGGAAAAGAAGCTGATGGACGGCTCACTCCAGAGCCACCCAACCCCTTCTACCTTATGAGGGGCCAAGTTGAGTGGAGCAAGGTAGCAGGGACATCACATACCCTGGAACATAATCCTCACAGGAAGTCACAGCCAAGCAAAAGCCTTGCAGGATGGACCACAGGTGAGGGAGAGGCAGGCTTTCCCCAGGCAGGCTTGGGAGGTGGCCAGCTGCTCACGTGGCAGCAGCGTGGACATGCCGGGCCCCCACCCACTGCTGCACCACAGTGGCCCACAGGCTGCTAGTCCTAAAATCATGGTGTAGGCAGGCTGTCAGCACCACAGGCCAGGCTGATGGAGCTGAGCAGGGTTCACATTCAGGCAGCTGGGTGAGTCATTTGTAGAACTCAGGCCATTTGAGGCAGAAAGCAGAGCGGGAAAGGGACAGGGGAGAGCTTCCCAGCCCCACACCTCCACACTTGTTGCTGGGGTGTCCGTCCCCCTGGGAATGCGCTGTGTGTCACTGAAGCTCATCAGCCAGGGCCAATCTTCAGAGCCCAGATGTGTCACTTTCCTTGTTTCCTCACTGTCACTGTCCTAACAAACCACCACAAACTCAGTGGCTTCAGAGACACAAATTTATCATCTTACAGTTCTGGACACCAGTCATCTGGGTTTCACCAAAATCAAGGGGCAGAGAAGCTGCTCCATCCAGAGGCTCTGGGGGAGAACCCACCACCTAGACCTGCAGGCTGGTAGAAGTCAGCTCGTAGCTGTAGGACTGAAGTCCCCATTCTTGCTGGCTATAAACTGAGGGCTGTTCACAGCTTCTAGAGGCCACCACACTGCTTGGCTGATGGCCCACTTCCTCCATTCTCAGAGCCAGGAGGAGAGGCAGACGTTGGCAGGCCAGGAGCAATCAGCTTGAGCCCGCCCAGATCATCCTGGATAATCACCTCAAGGTCCTTAACCTTAATCGCATCTGTAAAAATGGCCCCTACCCAGCACTGGGGATAGAACCCAGCAGCACCTGACCACTGAGTCACATCCCCAGCAAGGATCTCACCAAGTTGCTGAGGGCTTCACTAAATGGCTGAAGCCCGTCTCAACCTTATGTGCTTCAGCTTCCCGAGTCACTGGGACCACAAGTGGGCCGCCATGGCTGGCAGCAAAAGCGCAGGACACCTGTTCACCACTTCCGGGAAGCACAGCCGGTGCACATTCACTTTGCAGTCCCCAAAACTGAAGCGCAGAGAAACTAGGTGACTTGTTCAAGGCCATCTGTGACTGAGCTCACCACACCTGAGCCTCCCATCTCCCAGCCCACTACAACCATGTGCTGATTGCAGCCTCCCCGCCCAGTGTGCATGCCGGGCAGACATCCAGACAGGCACACACAGGCCTTGCTTTCTCCACAGGGTACTGCTCCAGGGCTCTTGATTTGGTTGGGGGCAAGAGGCCAGTGACCTCTTGTGCGGAAGGACACCGCTGTTCAGATCACTCTACCCAGGGACAGTAGTTTGCAAGTGAGAGCTCCTAGTTCCTCACCCCAGCCTAGCTCAGGCCAGTCCTTGGGCTCCATCACGAAGGGCCTCCTCCCCTGGCCAATTCCCCAGCCTGTGCACCCACCACCACATTTTTTTTTCTTGTACTGGGGATTCAACCTAGCAGCGCTTAACCACTGAGCCACATCCCCAGCCCCTTTTATACTTTATTCTGAGACAGGGTCCAAGTTGCTGAAGCTGGTCTTGAACTTGCCATCCTCCTGCCTCAGCCTCCAGAGTCGCTGGGGTTCCAGGTGTGCCCACTGCACCTGGCCCCAGCAGCATTCTTGATTCACTCTGCAGCAGGCTACTCGGTGGGCTCAGCAGAGGCCTGCCCCTCGGCCTTACTCCTAAAGGAACCTGTCCAGGAGGCAGGGCGCACCTTCTTCCCCTCAGGGAAGCAGGAACAGGCCAGAGCTAAACTCATGTTAGTACCTACACCCTGGGTCACGCAGGGACCTGGACCGTAGGGAAGGCCAGGAACAACTAGACAAGGGTGGGAGAAGTTTCACCTGCAGAAGCCAGAAAAAAAGAGCCTGTAGCCTGACACCGTGGGACTAAAGCCAACCACCACCTCAGCTTTCACTTCCAGTCCCAGGAATCCTGGCAGTCCACGTTCCACAGGGAATACTACTGCATGTGTTCAGAAACCAAATCACTACAGCAGTGGATGCGAAGGGGAGGTCAGGCCATGTGGCCCCCCTGGTTCCTTCCAGACACTGGCAGTCAGGATGCCAGCACAGCAACCCCGTTAAGGAGCCCCCCAGACACAAGGTAAAATCTCTGAGGAGCAGCAAATTCCCCAAGGCAAGAAGGGAGAGACAAACGGGCAGAGTGAACAAGGCCAGTCAGTTCATACGCAATTAACAGTGCAAGAAGGAAAGGGCCCTGGGTTGACACAGGAGCAGCAACCAAGGCCGGGGAAGCAGCTCAGTGGTAGAGAGCTGACCTAGCATGGGAAGCCCTGGGTTCCATCCCAGCACTGCAAAAGCAAAACAAAAACACCTGCCAAGCGCCTCACCCCCAGGAAGGGCAACGAGCACCTAGAAATGGGCCACCGAAGAGGAAGAACAGTCAAGGTTTGCAGCCGCAGCGCGGCCCCAGTGGGATGGCCAGATACACGCAGCCACTCGGTTGAGCACAGCCATGGGGGCTGGAGGGGATGAGAACCGCCCAGGTCGAACAGTGTTCATTTTACATGAAGGCAGAAGCCATTTAAATGGTGGTACTAGCCTGTGGTCCCAGCTGTGTGGCAGTCTGAGGCAGGACTGCAAGTTTGGGCCCAGCCTGGGCAATTTAGTGAAATAAAAATAAGGGCTGGGCTATCACTTACTGGTAAAGCATCCCTGGGCTCATACTCAGGAATTAATAAGTAGACACATACATAAATAATGCAGGGAAGCACACAGGGAGTTAGGCCGAGTCACACACAACCCACGGCGGGACAGCCAGCCTGCACCCCTCTCCACCCAGTCAGAACCATCTTCAGCTCGACAGGAGAGGCAGGAGCCCAGGCAGGAGGCACATGAGTTTCTGAAGCAAGGTTTACATAGACTTTATTGTTACAAGGGGGACCCCATCAAGCAGGTCCGATATACGTGGTCCCAGATGTCACCATGGAATCACTGAGGTCATGATTACAGGAGAGGTGACTGCAATTGAACAACATGATCCAGGAATGCCAGCCAGGAATGCAGACATGATCAGGTCACAGGGTGAGGGAGAGAACAGACCCTTTCACTCCCGCTTCTTGTAGCTCTCCAGGTGTGACAGGACCCAGCCGGCGGGCAGAAGGAAACACAGGAAGCAGGAGGTGAGCCCAATGGCGATATCCTACAGAGCAGAAGAGAGAAGGGTCCCCAGGGTGAAGGTTCTGCCAGGCACTATGAAGCCCTAGCAGTTCTGGAGCAAAGACCCAGAGGCAGGTGGAGATCCAACTTTCCTTCAACAAAGGAAACCCATTGGTAGAGCAGGGGCTTAGCACAAGTAAGGCTCTGGCTTAATCAGGAAGGGAGAGGGAGGAACACATGCTTCAGGAAGGGACATCATAGGCCCATCTGAGCATTGACGTCCAGGGTCACTCACAGAGATGGGGACACATGACTGGAAGGAACAGCAGCCTAGGTTGGAACCCAGGGCCAATACCAGTGAAAAGTCAGAGAGGCAAGATGAGGATTTAAGCTTGTTTCCGAGCTGGTCTCTTAAGACCTCGAAACCTGGGGTAGGCCATTAACTCTACATGTGCACCTTCCTTGTCTTAAAATCCCTCTTTTAGAGATGGCAATGCATATCTATAGTCCCAGCTACCAGGGCTCTGAGCAGGAAGGTCACCAGCTGGAGGCCAGGTCTCAAATATTAAAAAAGGGGGGCTGAGGGGCTGGAGCTCAGCAGTTACGGCGCTTGCCTGGCATGCACGAGTAAGCAAGTTTGAACCCCAGCACCACGTACACAATGAAGTGGCCAAGCAACGAAAGCCACATGAAAAACTAAATAAAAATGATTCTTGAACCTGGGTCCTCATGCATGCCAGGCAAGCACTCCAACTGCTGAGTCACCGTTCTAGCCCTAGAAAATGACTTTTTACAGCTACTACCATCTTCCCCATAGTAGTTAAGATCACAGAGTAACAGGCTAGAGTGGTGGCACGGTGGTTACAGCACTTGGCTGGCATGCGCGAAGATGAGGGTTCAAACTCCAGCACCACATACACAATGAAATGTCAGAGCACCGAAAGCCACGTAAAAAAATAAATAAAATTGATTCTTTCTCTCTCACTATCCCTCTCTCTTAAAAAAAAAAAATCACAGTATAACTTGGAGTCAGCTTTGAATTCACATTTCCTCCTTGCCACTTCGGTGTGAATTCTGACTGGTCTACACCCTGCTCCTAAGTTTCAGTTCCTCAACTTCATTCAAGAAATGATAATCACCCACTCTTTTCAGGGTCTCTACAAGGCCTGGATAAGACCAGGGCGGCAAATGACAGTCCCAACGATTAGCACTATGTTTTTCTTTCTGGGGTGCTAGGGATCAAACCTAAGGCTTCACCCATGCAAAACACACCCTCTACCACTGAGTTACAACCCCTTTTCTTGAGGCAGGTTTCACTGTGTCCAATCGATCCTCCTGCCTCAGCTTCCCCAGGAGCTAGGGCTACAGGCCAGCCAGGCAGCCAGAGCAATTATTATTTCCTCAGGGGCAGCGCTCTCTGGTTCTCCTAACCCAAGGTCCACGAACCAGGATTCTGAAGACTGGAACTCAGGGCCAAGTTCTGCCACTGTGGCAGATGTACAAAAGCTCCAATAAGGGTGAGCATCAAGGCCTATGCAGTTCTCCGGGAGGCTGAGGCAGGAGGATCACAAGTTCAAAGCCAGCCTCGGCAACTCAGTGAGGCCCTAAGCAACTGAGACCCTATCTCAAAAGAAAAAATGAAAAGGGGCTGGGGATGTGGCTCAGTGGTTAAGCTGAGTTCAATCCCTGGTACCAGAACTAAAATAGAATGAAAGGAGCTAAAGCACCCTACGTTTCTGGTAATCCCAAAGCCCTGTCAGGGTAATTAACGATGAATGGAGGTAACAGCCATTGTCGCTGACAATGCTCAGGCATCCCCCAACGAGTGCGTAAGCAAACAGGCTCAGAGAGGGCTAAGGAAGCTTGCTCGAGGCTGCAAAGGAGTAAGAGCCAGGGCTGGGACTGCCAGGGTCTGACCCAAGATCTCGGGGCTTTGGGCAAAGACCTGATGCTGATGAGCTCTCGGGCACTGTCCCCTCGAGTGCGCCCTTCAGCCTTGCTACGCTGCGGGCCGCCCAGTGCAGGGCACTCTCCGGGTCGCCCGAGGTCCAGCGCGCTACACCCGCAGGCCCCAACCCCACCGCGGGACCCTGCGGCACCTCCCGCGCCCTTCCCGGCCCTCTCCTCACCGTGGTCCCGAGCTGCTCCCGCGGCGGCTTGGAATGGACCTGGGCGCGCGGCAAGAGGAGCCGCCGGGCCGGGGCTGTCAGGCCCCTCAGCAGCAGCGGCGTCAGGACAGACATGACCACACGGATTAGACCACAGACAGCCACCAGCAGGAGCCCAAGGTCAGGAAGTCAAAATGGCTGCGCCAGCAGGAAGTTCCGCAGCTGGGAAGGCCCGGAAACGGCGACCCGGAAGTACATCGGAAATGACGCATGGCTACACCTCCCTACCGCCCCGGCAGTTTTTGGCGCGTTCCTCGAAATAGCCAATCCGTGTCGCTCTACCACCGATGGGCGGAGCAGAGGGGCGTTCTTTTTACGTTCCCCGCCTTCAAGGGGGCTCTATCTTCATGAGTGACATCTTCGATCACCCAATCACGTAAGCGAGAAGTCCACGCTGCATTCTTGACTCCTCCCTCCATTCATTCTCTTAAATCTCTCCACGCTTCCGAAATCCTCTGCTCTCATCGAAAGCCTCGTTATTCAAGCTTTCATTATTTTTGGCTTAAACTCCTAACTAGAGCCTCGTAACTGAATTTCCTTTACTTTCTTACCCACTGCAGTTCCAGTCTCCATTCATGACTCCACCTTCCGTTCCTCCCTTCCTTCCATCCTTTAGCTAACTCTATCCCCTTTCTTTCCCTCCTTTCATTCCTTTTTACTGTCTCACTCCTTCCTCCTTTCCTTCCTTATTTTTCAAACACACATCTGACAAAGTCATACACTTTCAATTGCTCCCCATTGCTTTTAAACAAGTCCCAGGTCCAGGATATCACTCTGGCCTCATCCCTCTATATTGCTTCTTTTGGTTTCTCTCTCTACCCATCCAAGCCTTTTGCCTCTTTGCAATTTATGTTCTACCTAGAACTCTTTTTTGTTTGTTTGTTTTTAAAGAGAGGACAGTGAGAGAGAGAATCAATTTTTAGTTTTTCACATGGCTTTTGTTGCTCTGACACTTAGTTGTGTACGTGGGTTGCTGGGGTTTGAACCCGTGTACTTGTGCATGCCAGGCAAGCACTGTAACCACTGACCCACCGCTCCAGCCCCTTTTATGTTTTTTTAATTCCTGTCTAGCCTTCCCTTTTTACCATGATAACTGCTATTCCCTGGCTTCCACTTAATGATACAGCTTACTTTCTTCAACAAATATTCATTAGCCCCAAGTGTGTGCCAGGAAGTGTTCTAGACACTAGTAGTAAGCAAGGCAGACAAGATCTCATGGCAGAACTGACATTTAGGAGGAAAGAGACAATAAACATGCATTTAATGAGAAGCCATGTAAGCACCATGGGGAAAATAAAGCCATGATACTCTAGGTTGGTGACTTGGTGTGGCCCTACCTCAGGAAACCTATGCTGGACACCCCAGGCCTGTGCCTCCTCTGTGCCCAGCAGCAGTTGTGATGGCACCAGCCACACTGGGAGGCCACTTGTGTCCTGATGAGTTGGCATATATCAGACACTTGGAGAATGTTCATGAACTGCAAGACACTTAACGGTATTCAAATAGGTAGAAGCAGAGACAGGGATGCAGAGCCAGCTTTAACTGTATCCTCATTCCAACTTTACAACAGCGTCATGAAGATGCTGTTACTTCAAATTTTTTACAAATGGGTGACCTGCTCAAGGCTGCTGAGCCAGGATTCTAGACCAGGTCTATCTGTTCCAAAACTCATTCTTTTAGGACTGGAGCAGTGGCTTGTTTAGGGTACTTGCCTGGCATGCGTGAGGACGTGAGTTCAAACCCCAGCACCCATACACAACTAAGTTTCAGAGCAATGAAGGCCACATGAAAAACTAAAATGATTCTTTTTCTCTCTTCTCTCACTGTCTAAAAACAAACAAACAAAAACACTCATTCTTTCAACTACCCCACCGGCTGCTGCAAAAAGAGGGGGTTTTCAGAAGCTCCAGTTTTGACATCAGTGTCAATTATACAAAAGGCTGCTGCAAGGGGCGGGGGGGCGGGGAATGGGCTGGCTAGAGAGTGGGAAACAGCTCTGAAAGAAACAGCAGTCCTTTGTGTGGAGGCTGTCACAGAAAGGTGGCAATGGACCTTGCCCTGGAGGGCAAGCTGTGCCTGAGCTTCCTCTGGAAGGATGTGTTCCTAGGCCCCAAGCTGCCCCCTCCTCATCCCTCTCCTACCTTCTCCACCCCATTCTTAATATATTTTTAACATCCA
Organism: Aplodontia rufa; assembly: GCA_004027875.1. Taxonomy (NCBI): domain Eukaryota; kingdom Metazoa; phylum Chordata; class Mammalia; order Rodentia; family Aplodontiidae; genus Aplodontia; species Aplodontia rufa. Next base: position 2,328 of record PVKS010020192.1, on the reverse strand, counting down.
GCATGTCCATCCTCAGCTACCAGGCTGCCTGCCCTTCTCTGGCAAAAAAACCCAGAACGGATGCTTCTAAACTTCTCTCCCCCACCACTAGGGGCATAGGGTCCCAACTGCCTGACACTGGGGAAAGGACCTCCCCTTCTGGCTTCTGGGGCTTGTCTAGCACTGTAACAAAGGAGTAACTCCCAGATGAGAGCACAGCCAGGCAAGGGGCCTGGAGATACTTTAGAGAGAATCGGACTTTTGGAAAAAGAGGATGACCTCTCTGTCCCAGAATTTTCCTCAGGCCTCTGTGATAAGGCTGATTTATTTATTTATTTATTTATTTATTTATTTATTAAAAGCCAAGGACCTGATGGATTCTCAGCAGAGTTCTATCAGATCTTTTTTTTTTTTTAAATAAAGAGGGAACAGAGAGAGAGAGGGAAAGAGAGAAGCAATTTTTATTCAGTTTTTCATATGACTTTCATTCCTTTGACAACTTGTGTACATAGTGCTGGGGTTTGAACTTGGGTACTCACTCATGCATGCAAGGCAAGCACTGCAACCACCGAGCCACTGCTCCAGCCCAATAAGGCTGATTTAAAAGCCCCCATTAGAAAGGAGCCAAGAGAGCTTGGTAGGAGCAGAGCAAAGCTTACACCTAGGTCTTTCTGTTGGTCTTTCACTATCCCCCCAGCAATCCATTGTTCCGCAAAACCAGGGACTGTCCTTGGACAAGACAGTGGTTCATACCTGCAATCCCAGCAACTTGGCAGGCTGAGGCCGGAGGATCACAAATCCTAGGCCAGCCTCAGTAACTTAGGCCCTAAGCAACTCGGTGAGACCCACTTTCAAAATCAAGAAGGGATGGGGATGTGGCTTAGTGGTTAAGCACCCCTGGATTCAATCCTCAGTACAAAGAAAGGAAAAAAAAAAGCAGTGATACCATGTGGTACACTTAATATCGGAATGCTATGTAGCAGGGAAAACAAACTACGCACAAACATCATGTTAGGGTCCAGTGGAGGTGGGTTCCCCACAGCGGGAGCCAGGATCCTTTAACAGGCTTCCATGGGCAGATCCCCTCCAACATGCAGGGCAATTGCTGTGCTGCCTGCGAGGATGGGAGCCACCACCCACCCTGGGACTGCCCAACATGCAGACTGCTACGTCCCAGCCAGGGTACATCTCCCTGATCAAGGGAAAAGCTGTTCCTCCCACCCTCCCTTCCTCTAAGTCAGCACCAGGAATAGACCCTAAACTTGGGGATGGGCAAGGGAACTGGTCCCTAGACCTCACACCAGCTTCACACTCTTGGTCCCCAGACCCTGATGGCCATATGTGAACTAGAGGATACCTGGCTTCCAGACCTTGCTGGCGAAACACTGGCTAAACACCAGGTGCCCCTGCCACAGGCCTCACCCTCTGTCCCTGAAAAGCCCCACAGCTTCCAGAACCAGATCCAAATATAAAGTCTGTGAGAGTAGAGGGGTCTCCCTCAGCTGCCCTCCCTGACTCCTACCTGGATCTGGTAAGAACCTACTCTCAGGGCCTCCTGTTTCTCCCCTTGGCCTGCTCTCACCCCGGCATGTTGAGTGTTGCCAGGCACTGAGTCCTGGGACTAGCCAGGGAGAGGGCTCAGGGTGAGGTTGGTAGACAGGGCTGGCGGGTCTCCAGAGCCACCCTGCAGCTCTTAAGAGGGCGGATGAGGCCTCTCCGCTGCTATGGGGGAACAACTGACTCCCTGGGTGGGGGTGGCAGCAGGAGACCTCAGTGGTCTCGGGATGTGCCCAGTGCCCAAAGGAGGGTAATACAATGGGGCCACCAGGTAACTTCAATCTCACTGCCAGACTCTGGCAGCCTCTAGCTTTGCACTTCAGCCCTGGACCCCTATGACACTCTATGCATGTGCCCCACCTTTCCCACCCCTGCAATCCTACAGTCACAGACCACCCCAGGAGCGCTCACTGGAACCCACCTACCAGGCCTTGTGCTAGACTTGGGAACAGCATCACTCACAAGGTGCCAACACAAGGTCTAGGTGCTGCCTCACACCGTCTGGCATCTGGACCTCACTGTCTCATCAAGAGAGAGCTGCTACCATTACCAATGGTGAGAGGTGCAGGGCAGGGCGGGCGATTGGGGTCCCAGTGCCTGTCACTCCCAGGTTTGCGTGCCACAGGGCAAGGAGTCCCCATCCCCTGATAGATGCTAATTTCAGCTTGGAGGCTGCCAGGCTCCTGTTGCCTCTGGCTGTGCCCTTAGAAAAATCAGTGTAACCAGAAACCCAGAAAGTGCCTTAAAAGCTGCCAAGGAAGCTTTCCCACCCGTCTTCCTCTCATGAGGGCT
>PVKS010020191.1:0-37211 GCA_004027875.1 Aplodontia rufa | reverse complement strand
AGCCCAGTACAGTAGGGTTTTAACAAAAGAAACAGGCATCAGCCTTCTTACTGAGCCAGTGTGGACTCCACTTTTGCATTCAAGATCATAGGCCCCATCACCTCTGCTTAAAAGTAAATTTTTTAAAATTTGAAAACAAAAATTATTTTTGTTGTTCCCCAGAATCTCATCCTAAATCAATCATCTCCTTTCCCATTAGCTCCATTACCATCTCAGAAGTAGTGAAGGAGCCAGGAAGAGCCAAGGTACACCAAGTAGCCTCAGAGGATGATGGTAAGTAGTTATTGAACACGTACTGTGTGTCTGGTGCTGGGCGATACAGTTTGGGTATATTAGCTCCTGAGGCAGGAATTACGATGGTACCCTCATGCACAGATGAGGGAACCCATCTCTGAGAGGCACAGTCACTTCTCTACACTAACCTGGCCTGCCGGACCCTGAACAGGAGGAGTTTCCCCCATATGAATCTATCCGGCCCCAACCCAGCTCTTTGAGCTCCAGAGGCTGCCTAGGACCTAAGAGGCTTAGCTTCTGACTTCCAGAAGCCTCTGAGGAACCGCTGCTGCAGCCTGGCAGCTCCACCCCCACAAGCACTGCATGCCCTACCTCCATCAGGTGTCCAGCAGGCCCCTCAGATGAGGCCTTAATTTGCAATCACCCAGCGATTCCCAGGTCTTCTTCTCTGGACTAGGAGCTCCTTGAGGGCAGAGGTTGTCAGCCTCAGCACTTGGGAGAGGTTGGCCTCTAGCAGTCCTGATCTTGCCCCTGTGAATCGTAGGCTTCCGCCTTTTCTTCACATCCATCCCCGGAGGCCCTGAAGAGGAAACTTCTCCCCAACCCCACCAAAAGCGACCACAACCGCCCTCCAGCTCCAGGTGAGAACCGGTATCCTCTCCTTACAGCCCCTCCTTTTTTTCCTCTCCTGTCTTGACCATTCCCCTGGAATAATGAAGCAGACTCCAGACCGAAGGAAGGGGCCTGTCAAGTAACTAGAGAAGCCCACCCAGCAGGAGGAATAGAGGTTCTTCAGGGGATGGCTTTGGATCTTTACGCTTTTTGAGCGCTCATCTTGGACCGTACTTCTTATTTTCTCATATTTGCCTCCTGAGACATCCCTGTGAGATCTGGATTCTGTTAAGATCCACATTTTATAAATGAAGACACTGAGGGTCTGAAAGGTTAAGTCACTTAGGTCACAGGGCTGGTAAGCAGAGAAGCTAGTATTAGACCCCAGATTTGCCTCACTCCCAAGCCTGAGCTCTAACTGCCTCCATCTGGGGCATAAGGCAGCTTTGGGACCTGCCTGACTCTTAACTGACCCAGACTGCCCTCCCCTTGCAGCAGCGAGGACAGTGATGAGGAGTGGCAGCGATGCCAGGAGGCAGCTGTGTCAGCTTCTGCCATTCTCCGAGAGTCGGCCATCCACCTTCCGGTCAAGGTGGAGAAGGAGGCCAAGAAGGAGAAAAGGAAGCTGAAAAAGAAAGCCAGGAAGGGGGCAGACACCGATTCAGCCGCAGCCACTGGCCCCAGCAGCAGGACCTCAGTCCAGAAACAAGAAAAGGAGTCAGGCAAGATCAATGGGGACCAGGTACCACTTGGGACTAAAAAGAAAAAAAGGAAGAAAAAGGCAAGGAAAGCCAGTGAGGCTCCGCCGTTTCCAGCAGCGAGGAGTGCGGCCGCCACGCCTGCACACTGACCCAGCTGTGGGCACCGCACCCCAGGGTGCAGCCATTCCCAGTTAAAGCATTTGGCTGGCAGGGCCAGACCCTGCCCACGAGACCCTGATAATGTTTGGGGCTTGCCCAAGAGTCTGGGCAGAGAAGTGGCCGTAGGGTGAGAAGTCTAAGCAAGGCTGCCCCTCTGTTTCCACTGGAGGTGAGGTTAGACCTGTGGTTCCAGGACATTCCATGAGCTCAGGAAGGAGTCTTCCAGCTCTTGAAGACTAGTAGCCAAGTGCTAAAGTGTGCATCTCCCCAGTGTTCTAAGGTGGGCAAGATCTTTCTCCCTCCTGCACCTCCTTAGCTTGATGTGGGAAACGGTCTTTAGAAAATGAGGGAAGGGGTCCCCAAGATGCCATGGCCCAGGGAAACTTTCTCCTTCTCCCTCTCACCCACATAAGTTTCCAGACAGAACATTGTCTGAAAAAAGAGGAAAGATTCCGTCCACCTGCCCAGTTTTCCAGAATTTTCTTTCTCCACATTTGTGAATATATCATGCACAGTGATGTCTCTGAGCCAACTAACTTATCAAACATTGTCAGAGGGTTGGGTATGTAGCCAGTGGTAGAGTACATGCTTAGCATACAAAAGACCCTGTATTCAGTCACCAGCACCAAAAGGAAAAGAAGAAAAGAAATTGTCAAGGTACCCAAAATTTAGAGTGGATTGAGTACTGCCTCCCTATCAATGTGGAAGCCTTAGATATTTTCAGTAAATGTCAGGTATGTGGAATCCTCCCACCTGCACCCCCAAGGTTGGTCCTTCACCCCAGCTTCAGGACTTCAGGAAATGTCCCAGTACTATGGACCCAGTTTCATGCAACAGGGGACACTGCAAGGAGCGGGCGCTAAAGGTTAGGGTGAAATTCTGGCTTCATCATCTTGCCTCAGTTTCACCAGGCAGGTGTGAGAGAGTGCGCTGGAAGCCATCTCCACTCCTCAGGCGCCCAGCCTGCCTCAGCCTCCTCCATCCAACGAACCCCCAGCTGGGTGAATCATTGACAGCAAGAAGTTTCCACGCATTTCTTTTTGACTTTACTAAAAGTTTAAATAAATGTACAGGCTCGCCCACAGCTGGCTACCAGCTGCAGAGGTGCTGGCTCTCCACAGGCCTTGCTCAATCCCAGGCAGAGGTGGCCCACTGAGGCCCAGGTTCTCCACAGTAGGTCCAAGGAGGTAAGGTCACATGTGCCCTGGATTCACACAGCTGCTTTGTCCACCCCCAGTGGCACTCAGGACCACAGACTTCTCGGTGGCCACCAACCACCTAGACCCTAGTCCTTAGCCACCCAGGCTCCCAAGCTTTTGAGCATCAGTTCCGACCACAGGTGGTTTCTCTGCTGCTCTTGCCGCTCTCTCCTCGCTCTGAACACCTCAGCTCTGCCAGCTGCTCAGGCCTTGCTTCTGCTAAGCTCAGTGACCCACCCACCCCCAACAGGGGAAAGGTCTGCAGAGACCTGAGGTCAGAGGAGCAAGGACAACTTTCTTAGCCCTGAAGTGGTCTTTCTGGTAGTGGCAAGATACCAGGCTGGCTTCAGAAGACATGATGATCAGGGGAACAAAAGTCCAGGAAAATTAGAGGTCCTAATGGTGTGGAGAGGCTGACTCAGGACGGGACAAGGGAGGCAGGGAGAGCCCTGTTAGCTTGAGCTCCCTGAGGGCCTGTGCATCGAACCCCAGGCCCCAACACAGAGCAACCACTTGGGAACGTCTGTATGTGGGGTGGCAGGGGTAGGTACAGATGGGCATGTGGCTGTCTATAAGTTGCTGGGGCAGGGCGGAGTGACCTGTGGATGCGTAGGTGACAACGTGACCACATTGATCGAGGGCCCCTCAGAGCTCGTAAATCACAGCTGGGTTTGTGCTACGTGTGTAGCTGCCGAAGATCCTTGAGTCCCAGCACTCTCCACAGGCCAGGCTAGGGCCAGCAGAGTCACAGGCTACCCCTTCTGTTCCAAGTAACAAAATCCCACCAGGAACAAGCTCCGCTTCCCAGCTCTCCACAGTCCCCTCTTATGCAGGTGACACAGTCCTCATCAGGTTGGGGCACCTCAGAACCATACCTTTCTGATGCTGGGGGTGGGGAACCAAGTCACAGTTTTCCAGGAAAGGCAGCCGCCTGTGGCCATGGCAACTTGGCAGGCTCAGATGCCCTCCAGGTGGCAGTGGCTGCTGCCTTTGTCACCTCCAAGGAGGCAGTGCAGGCTCCAGGACCCAGCCCCTGGGAGGAAGTTGCCGTGGTTACTGGGAAGAGGAGGCCATCTGCGTGGAGATGAAGGTCTCAATGACGCTGTGGTTGGATGGCAGCAGGTGGCTGTGGCCGTTGGTGGAGTCGGAGCTCTGGTACAGCACCAGGCTGCTGGAGGACACTGCAGGGGCAAACGAGGCTGCTGGCTGCTGGCCACACCCCCTTGGGCCCACCCCACCTGCCAGTCCCTAAGAGTAAGAGAGGCAGAATCTCAACTGAATCACAGTAAATTACAGAAACCCCAAAGTCAGGCCTCTACTTGGGGCCACCCAGAAAGTGTTTTCCTCAGGATGTGTTAGTGGGAATACCACAGAAGTCCAGGCAAAATGACATGGTAGTTCTGTGTCAGCTAAGCCTAATCAAATTAATTTTATTGCTGGGAAGGTATTTTGTGGACGTGGTTAACATCTACAGTCAGTTGGCTGTGAGGAGTTGCCCTTGGTCATGTGGGTGGGCCTCGTCTAATCAGTCGAGGACCTTAAGAGGGAATTTTCCTTCCTTAAGATTGCAGAATTAACTCCTGTCTGAGTGTCCAGCCTGCAGATGGCAGACTTGCCAGCCCCCACAGTCTCATGAGCCAATTCCTTAAAATAAATCTCCCTATAAGTAATACATTTCCTATTGGTTCTTTGTGTTGGGAGAACCCTGACTGATGGAAGTGGGTGAGAGAATGGGCTTTGGGGTTGGACCTGGGTTCATGTCCTGGCTCTGCCACCCAGTAGATGAGACAGGTCCGTCACCTCGAATGTCCACTTTCTCATCTGTAAAATGAGGATAATAATGCACATGCCTCATGGGGTAAAGCGTGGAGCTGGAACATAGAATGCCCTTGGTAACTCCCTACAGCCATCAGGCTGGACGGAGGAACCTGAGGCTGCCAGGCCTCAGAACCCAGCAGCCTGGCTCCTAGGTGCCTGCCTTAACCTCACAGCTTGCTACTGGGGGCCCGGGGTTGCCAGGGCGTGGACGTGAGTGGGTGATGTGAGACGTCCCCGAGAGCCAGGCTGTTTGGTGATGCGGGAGTATGAGTCTTCCCAATTCCCTGAGAGAAACCAGAAAGCCACATTTCTACATGAAAGCTCCAGATTTTAAATGTTGGCCGCTAATTTAAAGAATTATTAAAAGCTGAGCCAAACTAAACACATCCGTGAGTCACTTTTAGTCCACAACAAGCCCAGTTTCCTTCTTTCCCCTCCGCCTCCTCTACAGATAATCTCTCGTCCTTCGTTGAGTCAGTGAGCCGGTGCTATAAGTTTGGCCCCATTTTCCTGTGGCTGTCACACCACTTGGTGTTGTGGGTACACAGACCATGTTTGGGAAATAGCCCCCCACCTGTCCTCTGTGAGTGCACACACGGCCCCATGCCCTGATTGGGGTTAACAAGGAAGGGACAGGAAAGGGCCACTCACCCGTGGGGCTAGTGCTGAGCCTGTGGGCAGGCTGCAGGTGCTGGATGCTGGCAGGGTCCTGGCTGGGGATGTGGATGGTGGTGGCTGGAGATGCTGGCGCATGAAGCCCAGGCTCACTGGAGGCGTCCGTGTCCGAGGTGAAGCCCTGGGGACCAGAGCAGTCTCCTGAGCCCTGGTGCAGGGAGCAAGAGGCTCTGGGGCAGGGCTGCAGGTGGGCCAGGCGGGCCGGCGCCTTACCTGCTTGGTGGGCGTGAGGCTGGCAAGGGCGCTCAGGTTGGTGGTGTCTGTGATGAGCATGGTCTGTGGAAGCAGGCCTGTGTGGGTGTACTGGGCCACCTCGGGCTTGTGGCTGTAAAGAGCTGGTGGGGCAGGGGGTGGGAAAGAGGATACCGACATGGCCCCTGGATCTCCCCTGGGAGGCCTCAAAACAGCATTTTGGGGGGCTGGAGCAGTGGCTCAGCAGTTACAGAACTTGCCTGGCAGGCGCGCGGGTTCAAACCCCAGCACCACATACGCAACAAAGTGTCAGAGCAACGAAGGCCACATGAAAAACTAAAGTTGATTCTCTCTCTCTCTCTTTTCTTTTTAAGAGAGAGGGACAGTGAGAAAGGGACAAACAATTTTATTTACTTTTTCACACAGCCTTCATTGCTCCGGGACTTCATTGTGTACATGGTGCTAGGGTTTGAACTCGGTACTCAATGCCTGCCAGGCAAGCACCGTAACCGCTGAGCCACCGCTCCGGCCCCTTCCCTCTCTCTTTAAAAAAAAAAAAAAAAAAAAACAATGCTCTGAGAGAAATGGTCACGAGGCCTCCTGAGCAGTTGCTCTCCAGGTAAGAGGCTGGACCCTCTTCTTTACAGGGACCTGCTCAGGGGTAAGCCAGGGACCAATTCCAAGTCCTCTTATCACTTGGAGACCAAAGACGTGAAAGGGAATGGGCAGTGCGGGTGCGGGGCTGCTGTCCTAAACAGGTACAGTTGTACTAAGCACGAGCACCACAGTACCCAGAGCAGGTACCGTTGCAGGAGTGCAGGCCTCAGAAGAGAAGGCAGGGGGCCTCCGTCCAGGCAAGCAGGGCACAGCACTGTAATACCCCCATCGCCAGGACCCCTCTCCAACACGTAAGCCAGTGTTTCACCTACAGCACCGCCAGAGGCACAGGACACTCAGAAAACGACTCAGATGACAGGCAGGCACAAAGACATGCAGATCTACAACCCCTTATCCCAGCCCTTATTCCAAAAAGGTCTGAAACCAAGAGGTTTCCGTAAGGTTGGCCCTCATTTGGTGGCAACCCCACCCACAAAGCGTGGTGTGCAGTCACGTGAATCTTCAACCTGCTTCATGAAACTGCTGCGGAAACAGCAGTCCCAAGCCCCAGGGGAGCAGTGTGTGACATGGCATCCACCAAGCTACCTTCCAAAATGAGCAAGAGTGAACTCTGAAGTACAGATGGCCCCAAGGGTTTCAAAGCAAAGGCTGTGGCCCCCACACATGGACGCGCACAGCCTGTGAACATGCACATTGAAATGCACTAGCATCCACTCCGGCGTGTGCCCACACAGCTACGCGTATTCACACACGGACATGCACTACAACCACAGACACCCTCTGTCACCCTCTGTCATGAGCACTTGTGCCTGTGCCGGACACAGGCCATGCCTGCCAAGCTGCCTCTTCCCCTGCGCTCATCCACAGGCAGCCTCCTCCCCACCTCCCCAAGGCCAGGGCAAGAGGCTCTCACCGTGAGGACCCTGCAGCTGCGCCATGGTGGCCATGAAGGGACTCTGGGCCACATGGCTCTGCACAGGTGACATGAGAGGCTGCTGGTAGGAAGGGTGCAGTGGCTGGGAGAACTGGACCGGCTGCAGGGTGGTCAGGCTGCTGCCCATGCTGTTGATGACAGGCACGCTCTGTGCCTGAGTGGAGGCCAGGCCTGGGCCAGGAGGACAGGAGTCAGCTGAGCCTCCACCGCCCCGCTGCTCCCCTAGATGCATCCCCGACCCCCGGGGACACCACCCCTCCTTCCCAGAGCCCAGGGATTGGGGGAGGGGCACTCTGGAAATAGCCTGCACTTGGACCTTCCACTGACTTACATGACCCTGGCGAGTCGCCTCCCTTCCCTGAGCCCTCAGCTCCCTATCTGGGCTGGTCGGAGAGGAAGGCAATGGCTACCTCACGGGGGGGTCAGACTGGGTGCCCTGGAGCCCTGGAGTTCCAGTACAGTGCAGTGGTCCTGGGTGTAGCTCCCTGCTCCCCTCTCCCTGCAGCTCCCTCTCTGTCTTTCATATGTATTTGCATGATAACTTCTGCAAATAAACTGAGAAGCATGAGCCCCCTTCCTCTGAGATGCTGTAACTTATGTATTATGCTCTTGGCTCTGAGATGTGGGTCAGTTTGGGTCACATGTATGCTCAGAAAAATGCATGTTGCATGTATGAATGAATCAGTGAGTCCTGGTGGCTCTTTCCAGCCCCTAGATTCTGCGGGAGCCCTGTGAGGACCCCCTAAGGTACCTCACCCACCCCACCAGCTTACCAATGACCAGGGTGGAGGCGCCTGTGTTGGTGAACGTGGAGCCCAGGGAGGCAGGCTCGCCAGGCCCAATGGTCATGACCCCGGGTAGCGAAGCCATGATGAGGTTCTGGGGCTGCTGGCTGAGGCCTGGAGATGTCTGCTCCAAGCTGTGTAGCGCTGTCAGGGTGCTGACAGGGGGCAGGGGGCCCCCAGTTGCTGAGACCTGCCGTGGGACATCAAGCTGCGTCAGGGTGGACTCCAAACGGCTCCCTGAAGGCCACTCTGGGATCTCCCAGCCAGAGGCAAATGGGGTTGGAAGGGCTTCTCCACAGGTCAGGGTCACTCACCAGCTTGGCTTCCGTGCTCAGCAGGCTGTGGCTGGGCTCCAGGCCCGTGGGGGACACTTGGTGCAATGGTGTAGACACTGTCACTAAGGGACCGCCACTGCTTGAGGGCACCTCCGCTGGCTCGCTGGTTGCAGGCTGTCCGTAGCGCACGCCTGGAGTGGGGACAGTGTGCAGGCTCGGCACCCCATCTGCGGCTCCTCACCAGCCTCAGACCTCAGCTCTTCGTTGGTTTGCAGCCCAGCCGCCCCATCTTTCCTTCTGCAGCAGCATCTGCTGAGTATCCCCCTAGGCCCGAGCCCTGGACTGTCTGCTTCCTGCTCCTTGAGTACAGCACTGCATGTTGTTAGCTTTACGTCCCCACTGCCTAGTGCTACCCCTGACATGAAGTAGGTGCTCAGTAAAAGACATCAGGACTGAGCTGCAGTGCAGCTAATGGACTTGAACTTTGTTGAACACAAGGGACTAGAATTGGTTGAATTAAACTGGATCTGGTTGAACTCACACAAAGTGAGTTGAACTAAGTTGAGATTGAGCGACTGGGGTGAATTGAGGCGAATTGGAGCGGGTTAAGTTGAATGGAACTGTAGTCAGCCCTCTGTATCCTGGGTTCTGCATCCTTGCACTCAGCCAACAACACACGGAAAATATTTGAAAAAAATGCGTCTGTAGTGAACGCGTACGGACTTTTTTCTTGTCATTGTTCTCTAAACAATACGGTATAGCAGGCAGTTATGTAGCATTTACACTGTGTGAGGTATTATAAATAATCTAGAGACGATTGGAAGAATCTGGCGGATTGAGTTGGTTAAATACAAAGAGAGCACCATTCTGTGCAAGGAATTTGAACAACCTTGGATTTTGGTACCTCCAGAGGGTCCTGGAACCAACCCCTTGCAGATACCAAGCGGTAACTGTAAAATCAAACCTATTCCGCTGGATTCCATTTAGTTAAACTGAATGGGCTGAGTGGGAATTGGCTGAACCGTGCCAAACTTAAATGAACTAAGTGCCATTACAACGAGTTGAACACAGTCGCGGTGAGTTGAGGTGAACTAAAACGCTCTGGATTGATCTGAAATGAGCCTGTTGAACTGAGGTGACCGGAATCAAATTAGATGGAAGGGAAGGGCTGGAGGAGTGTGATGAATGATGCGAGGGATGGAGCGGAGGGGAGTAGGTGAATTAGGGGGAACAGAGAAGGGGAGGGTGACGTCAGTGGGAAGGGTGAAGTGGTGTGAGTAGATGGCACTGGTGGAAGGAATGGAATGGAGTAAAGAGCAGAGCAGGGGGTGTGGAAGTTAGGAGTGGGCGGAGTTGATGGAGCAGAGTGGAGAGGAGAGGAAGGAGTGGAGTGGATGGAGTCACTGGGGTACGTGCGTGGGGGGGCTGTGGAGTTGTAAAATGAATCCAAACGAATACTAAGGTTTAGGCAGCCACTGCCCTGGGTCACACCTCCCTGCTTTCCAGCCTACCCGCCTGTCCCCTCTACCCATGACCCCAATCCGCCCAACACATAGCACTCACCATGGACCTTACTGGGGGAGAGGGCAGGTGGGGGCAGGCCAGGAGAGCTGTGGGCAGGCAGTGCAGGTCCAGGGCCTGGCCCGGGTGGGGGCCCACTGTATGTGTCCATAGCCAGCTTGTGCCGAAAGGCTTCTTCTTTGCGCCGGTTGGCAAACCAGTTGTAAACACGCACCTCCGTGACAAGGTTGGAGCCTAGCCCCTGTGCCTGAGATGGTGACACTCCCCTCTGGATGCACTCTGCCCTGCAGAAATGCCCACCCATGAGCCTCCAGGCCAGGACCAGAGGAGCCCTGTCCTGGGAGAGGCCCTGAGAAGTTGAGCTCTACTGAGTGTTGGAGGCTGGCAGATCTGGGTTCCAATACCACTTCTGCTGTGTGACCTTGGGCAAGTGACTTTGCCTCTCTGACTTCAGCCATAATGTGAGCAAAGTAGCCATAGGGCTATGGAAGGGATGAAATGAGATGGATATCCACCCAAAGTGTTGCTTGGATGGGTGGGGGGACACTAGGAATAGAATTGTTCAGTTCACCATGAGCAGATGTTGAATCCTCTCAACTCTCTGGGCCAGGCTACACTGACTGACAGCAGGAACTCTCAAGGACTGGGGACCCTTCCTCAGGACCCAGAGTCACCTTGCCCCAGCCCCAGCCAAACCAGCCCTGTGACCGCCAGCCATTCTACCTATTGCATTCCTCCACCAAGGTCTCTCGTTCCTCCTTGCTGGGGTTCTTCTGCCTCTCATAGGCCTGGAACAGGATCTGCTGGGATGCTGGGCCCCACTTGAAACGGTTTCTCCGCCCCTTCTTGGTCGGCAGCTCATCACCTGTGGGCTCTTCAATCAGCCCACCCTGTCCTGCATGGGTGAACTCTGTAGGCACAGAAAGACATGAGCAGGGCACCGGCCACTCCCACCTTCCCCTATCAGCTGGTCACACTATGCCCCTGATTCTCATTGCTGGGGGTGTTGAACCGGAGAGTTTACACCTTCAACTCAGCTAATCCAGTCTAATCTAATCCAATAATGACAAACACAGAGCACACGTCACCACTTTCTTAACCTGCGTCCAAGGCAGACATCACTAATCAACCCCTGCTTGCTTCCCAACTGAGCCAGGATATAACCTCCCAATCCTCAATACCAGGCTCCTGGTAAGCATTAGCATTTCTTCAGATTTGACACATTACTAACCCCAGTTTACAAGTGAAGAAGGTGAGGTTTGGGGAGGTTATATATTTTTCCAAGGTCACATTATAGAGCAGAAACTTACACCCTGTGTCCTGAGTAGATTCAGAACAATTGTCCAGTCTCCAGGTTTGGAAATTAAGCTCAACATGCAAAGAGACCCAGCCAGCCCTCATCAACTGGTTTCACGTCAGTGGAAACTAGTCTATCAGTTTATCCCTGAAGTGGGCACCTGTAATCCCAGCTGCTCCGGAGGCTGAGACAGGAGGATCACAAGTTAGCAACTTAGCAAGACCCTGTCTCAAAAATAAACAAAAAGGGCTTGGGATGGGGCTGGAAGAGTGACTCAGCAACAGCAGAGCCAGGTTCAAATCCCAGCACCACATACACAACTGCCAGAAAACAAAACCAGATGAAAAATAAAATTGATTTCTCTCCCTCCCTCCATCTCTCCCCCCGCTCTCTAAAATAAAATTTAATTTACATAAGGGGGGCTTAGGATGTAGCTGAGTGCTAGAGCACCCCTGGGTTCAATCATCAGTACCAGAAGAAAAAAATAGAAGATCTCCCTGAGCAGACCACCAAAAGAATGGGCAGGACAAGTGCCCAGGGATCTATGAGAGTGGAGGAGGAGAGCTCTCATCACCTGAGTGCGGGAGGCAGGGAACTGTAGGCAGCAGCCACAAGCCAAGCCTTGCCCCTGCTAGGAGCCCACCAGGCCCAGATTCCAACACCTGCTGAGCTCTCATTCTCCTGTGCTCACGCTGGCAGATGACCAGCTGACCATCTTGCTTTCTACCTCCACCCAGGCCGTGGCTCCAGGCGGGAGGGGCCAGGACAGAGATCTGGAGTACCAGACACTCACTATGATTTGGTCCCCAAACCTAAAGGATTTCAGCTTAAAAGGAAAAAAAATAAAAAGCATCCCATCAAGGCCATCAAAAACCAGGGCCTGGAGCGGTGGCTCAGCAGCTACAGCGCTTCCTTTGCATGTGTGAGTACGTGAGTTCAATCCTCAGCACCACATGCACAACGAAGTCTTGGAGCAAGGAAGCCACATGAAAAACTAAATAAATTGTTTCTCTAATACCAGTGACTCAGGATGCTGAGGCAGGAGGATTGCAAGTGCAAAGCCAGCCTCAGCAACTTAGTGAGGCCCTAGGCAACTTAGTGAGACCCTGTCTCAAAATAAAAAATAAAAGGGCTAGGGATGTGGCTCAGTGGTTAAGAACTCTGGGTTCAATCACCAGTACCAAAAAAAAAAAAAAAAAATCAATGGCTGACAACTAGCAGAGCCAGGACTTGGACCCAGGCAGTCCGACTCCAGCCACAGTCCCACATAGGAACTGCTGATCACATCTGCTGCTTCTTTGATAAGCCCCCAATCATTCTGCCAAGAATCTGTTTATTCACTTTGACAGGCACCTGCTTTAGACTGCACAGTGTGATTTCCTCCTTAGTCCACCTAGATGAGGTGGGGGGCCTTGTTTCAGCCAACAGGAATACCACATGCCCTGGCCACTGTGACTGGTCCACAGATGTTCCCTCAATAAATAGCGCTGGGCAGTCAGTCACATGGAAAGAAACTAATCAGTCCTGGGCACTGGAAGAATAAAGGCGGAAGCACCTTGTAAAGAAAAAATGAATCCACGGGGCTGGGCTCAGTGACAAAATGCTTGGCTAGCAGGCATGAGGCACTGGGTTCAGTCTTCAGCATCACATAAAAATAAAGGACTCAAATAATGGTATTTTTTAAAAAAGAAAAAGTGGGGCAGGAGCGGTGGTTCAGTGGTATAGTACTAACCTGGCATGTGCAAGGACCCAGGTTCAAACCCTAGCACCACATACACAACTAAGTGTCAGAAAAACAAAAATCACATGAAAAAAATAAAATTGATTCCCTCTCCCCTCACCTTCTCTCAAAAGAAAATGAAAAATGGAACCTTGGCGGGGCATGAAAACCAGGGGTAGAGTGCTTGCCTAGCACACACGAGGCCCTGGGTTTGATTCCCAGGACCACAGAACAAATCCTAAAAATCACAAGAACCCTGACTTTCTATCTCACACCATACATGACAATCTCTCCCAACTAGATTGTGGCTCCAAATGTAAAAAGCAAAATTAAACTATCAGAATAAATGTAGGAGAATCTCTTGATGACCTTGAGTTAGACCAAGAGTTCTTAAACAGGACACAAAAAACACTAGTTACAAATGTAAGACATCAAATATAGAGTATAAAGCAAGCCACAGAGTGGGAGCTTATATTTACAGCACATATTTTTTTAAAAGACCTTAAAACCAGGGCATAGTTTTAATTAACTCTTACAAATCCATCAGAAAGAAAGCAGACAATCCAAGAGAAAAATGAAGAACCTCCTTGAACCGGTGCTTCTTAAAGAGAGTCTCCCAATGTCTAATAACCATATGAAAAGATACTCAGCATGAGGGGTATCAAGGAAACAAAAGCTACAAACACCATGAAATACCACCGCACATCCATCAAGGCTAAATGAAAAAGGTCGACACTCCCAAGTGTTGACGAAGACGACAGGAGCACCTGGAATGCTCAGATTGGAGTAGCAGCACCTACAAAGGCCAAATTGGTGTCTATGTCTACTCCACTTAACTTAGCAACTCCACAGCTAATAGAAGTGTATATTCACTTCAGCAAAAAAACATGTACTGAGATGTTCATAGAAGCACTGTTCACAAAGAAAAAAAATATTTGGAAGCGAGCCAAACCTCCATCAAAGAAGAAAGAATAATATATTGTAATCATGCAAATCAATAGTCGCACACAGCGTGGGCATGGCCAATCTACAATGGCAAAGGAACCGCACGGATGACTCACTCATGCAGAATATGGAGTGAACAAAACCACCTTATGGTATAGTTTAATTTATACAAACTTCAAAAAACAGCCATTATTAGCCTCTGATGATAGAATCGGGGTTAGTGACTGCTCTTACTCAGCAGAGCTGGGGCTTCTGGGCAGTTGGTAATGTTCCATTTATTTTATCTTGGTAGTTATTTTATCTTGGTTTGTTCATTTTGCAAAAATTCATTGTGTTGTATCCTGAATATTCATGCACTTTTTAATCTGTCAGACTTTTTTTCTTTATTAGAGAGAGAGGGAGAGAGAAAGAGAGAATCAAATTTTATTTAGTTTTTCATGTGGCTTTTGTTGCTCCACCACTTCATTGTGTATGTGGTGGGTGCTGGGGATTGAACCCACGTCCTTGCACATTCCAGGCAAGCCCCGTAACCACTGAGCCATCATTCCAGCCCATTAGACTTTATTTAAAGGTTTACATTAAAAACAGTCATTCGGGGCCAGAGCAGCGACTCAGTGGTATCACACTTGCCTGGCACTCGCAAGGAGGACCTGGGTTCAAACCCCAGCACCACATACAAATCCATCAGATTTGTGTTAGAGCAATGAAAACCAGATGAAAAACTAAATAAAGCTAGTTCCCTCTCTCTCTCTCTTTCTCTCTTAAAAAAAAAAAAGGTCATTCATACTGGAGAATTATATTGGCCAAACTGAATTGTTATATTGTGTGCATGATGAATCTAACAATCCCATCATTGTGCATAATTTTAATGCGCCAATAAAAATGAGAAAAAATGGTCATTCAACTAAAGGCAGTTGAAAAGTAGAGTTCCTCTCCCTCTGCGTTTGCTAAGGTGATAGAATGGAAGCGCTTTCTTGGACCCATCTGCCTACCTGAGAGTGAAGAGATGATGGTGTGTGCCGGGGTTGAACCTAGGCCCCTTGATCACCAAGCCACATCCCCAGCCCTGCTCATGTTTTATTTTGTGGCAGGATCTCACTAAGTTGCTTAGGGCCTTGCTAAATCGCTGAGGCTGGCCTTGAACGTGTGATCCTCTAGCCTCAGCCTCCTGATCGGCTGGGTTTACAGGAGTTCTCCTGGCTCCTTTTCTCTTTTTTGTATTTTTATTGGTGCATTAAAGTTGTACATAATGATGGGATTTGTTGTTCCGTATACATACAATATAATTTGGCCACCATCCCCCTCTAGCATGCCCCCCTCCCTCCTCCTGTCCCCTGGTCCCTTGCCTCTACCAATCACCCCTTGAAACTGATAGTGTGGGAATTATTTAGATTCCTAGGGGCACAAATTTTTTCTCTTCCCCGCTTAACCCTCCCTTCTTTCCCTGCCGTTCTCCTCTCCCTTCTGCTTTCTGTTTCCTTTTGTTCTTCTATGGATTTGTATTTGAATGGTTCTTTATTAAATCTTCTCCATCCCTCTTCTTTTTATTTTATTTTACTCCAGCTTCCACAAATGAGAGAAAACATAGGACTTTTGAGTTTCAGAGTTGGCTAATTTCGCTTAGCATGATATTCTTCATTCCCGTCCATTTGCCATCAAATGCCATAATTTCATTCTTTCTAACTGCTGAGTAGAACTCCATTGTATGTATACAGCACGATTTCTTAAACCACTCATCTAGTGACTGGCATCTGGGTTGATTTCATAATGTAGCTTAAATCAGTTTTTTGGGTTTTTTAAGCAATTTTTTAGTCTGGTTTTTGTTTTTCCTTTATTTATTTGTGTATGAGGTACTGTTGAGTGAACCCAGGACCTCCTGTGTGCCAGGCAAGTGCTCTACCATTGAGCCACCTCTCCAGTCCCTTATTTGTTTGTTGTGTGTTTTGGTACTGAGGATTAAACCCAGTGGCACTTAATCACTAAGCCACATCCCCAGACTTTTTTTTTTTTTTTTCCTTTTTGAGACAGGGTCTCACCAAGTTGCTGAGGGCCTCCCTAAATTGCTGAGGCTGGCCTTAAACTTGCAGTCCTCCTGCCTCAGCCTCCAGAGTCATTGAGATTACAAGTGTGCACCACCACTCTGGATTTTTTTTTTTTTTTGGTCTTAAATCAGTTTTAATTAGGGTTCCATCCCTTGTTACTGAACGAGTCCACATACTTTAGGCATATCTTGGACATCTCAAATCCTCTATTTCTCCTTTAAACATTCTCAGGGAATAAATACTGGGGCCACCACCTGTCTCTTTCTTCTCAGCTCTAGGCTGAAATCCTTGATTACATTTCTGGGGTTTTTTGTTTGTTTTGTTTTGTCTTAAAGAGAGAGGGACAGTGAGAGAGAGAGAGAGAGAGAGAGAGAAGCAATTTTATTTAGTTTTTCATGGACTTTCGTTGCTCAGACACTTCGTTGTGTACGTGGTGCTGGGATTTGAACCCACGTTCTTGCGCATGCCAGGCAAGCTGTAACTGATGAGCCACCGCTCCAGCCCCCATTTTCTGACTGTTAAAAGTGAAAAATTCAGGTCCAGATTGGTAGCTTAGTGGTAGAGCCCTTGCCTGGCATGCTCAAGGACCAAAGTTTGAAACCCAGCACCACTAAGTGAAAAAAAAATTAATATATAAAATTGATTCCCTGTTTTGAAAAATGAAAAATGCATAATACTGTCATCAATTTCCCTCCAGTGAAGGATTTGGGAAAAGACAATCAAATCTCTCAGAAGCTAAACATAGTCTAACAGATTCTCAAAATAAGTCTTTATTGCTTCTTCTCATAAAAATGAAAACAGTACAAAAACGTACTGTTTCCCCAAGTGCATATTTCAGTACAGCGGGAAGCTAACACCCCAAAACTGGGGCAAGGGGTATGCACGGAGTAAGAATCAGAAATGTCTACTGTATAAATTAATTTTCCAATAGTGACCTTTACTGGTGGTGAAAGTATTAGTTGGAACCACATCTTTGGAAGGAACTGTTGCAGTTTTTTTTTTAATTCTGGGTATTAAACCCAGGGGCATTTGAAACTGAGCTATATCTCCAGCCCTTTTCATTTTTTATCTTGAGACATGGTCTCACTAAATTACTTAGGTCCTCACTAAATTACTGAGGCTGTCTTCAAACTTGTGATCCTCCTACCTCAACCTCCCAAGTTGCTGGGATTATAGGAGTGTGGCTAGCTGTGGCAATATCTATCAAAGACTTTAAAGTACTTACTCTGTGACCCAGCTTTCCACTTCTAGGAAGTTTTCCTGCAGATATACATGTGAGCACAAACTTATATAAATAAAGATGTTCTTTTTTTTTTTTTAATAAAGATGTTCTTGCAGCAGGTGGTTGCAATAACAGATTGGAAAACCCCTAAAAGTCCTTTGGTAGGTGGCCAGTTAAACAAATCACAGTACCTTGAAATAACAGTCGGTGACCTTTAAAAAGAATGAGATCGGGCTGGGTGGCTCAGCAGTTACAGCACTTGCCTGGCATGCGCAAGTACACAGGTTCAAGCCCCAGCACCACACACACAACTAAGTGTTAGAGCAACAAAAGCCATGTGAAAAACTCAATAAAAATTGATTCTCTCTCTCTCTCTCCTTCTCTCTTTAAAAAAAAAAGAATCAGATCAACCAATCTTTCAAATTCTGGTATAAAAAGATGTACATGATTTATTGCTAAGAGAGAAAAGCAAGGTGCCACTGTGTATAACATATTCTCATTAACTAGGGGAAAATATATATCTGAAGGGATACTACACAAGAGCCTAGTGGCTGCTTTAGAGGAAGGACACCTAATTTTTATGATTTTGGGGGGGGGGGGGGCTGGTGGGTACCAGGAATTGAACCCATGGGTGCTTAATCCAGCCCCTTTTTTATATTTTGTTTTCAGACAGGGTCTTGTTTAGTTGCTTAGGGACTTGCCCAGTTGCTGAGGCTGGCTTTGAACTTGTGATCCTCCTGCCTCAGCCTCCTGAGTTGCTGGGATTACAGGCATCTGCCACTGAGCTCAGCATTTTTTTTCTTTTTTAACCAAATATATACTGCCTTTTTTAATGCTTGTAAAATTAATAAAAGAAAGGTCAAAAAATATGTATAAATGGGTGCCCGAAAGTGTGAAAGTGCACTTGGAATCTGGGGGGCAGGAAGCCTGGGTAAGGAAACACCATTCCCAGAATAACTGTGCACCCAGGTCTTCCCAGGTTAGCAGTGAAGCCTCTGAGCCTTTACTTGCGCTCTTCCTCTGCTCGGAACACCGTTCCCTGCATCTCACAGGGTAAAATTTGACTCACAGTGGAAGACCGTATCTACAGGCCATGCTTTCAGTGGGAACCTTCCTGATACCTCTGCCCTCCCCTCCACAGCCAACTCACTACTCTGGAATACTTTACTGCTGCACCCTGGGTCTGGTACAGAGTAAGTGCTCAGTAAACACTGGTTCTTGTGGTAGTTTTCATTGCCTCCATGTTATGCTACAGCCTCCCTGATCCTAATGCCCTTCCTACAGCTTCCCCATAAGCAGTGAGGTCCTGGAACCCCTCTTTGGATACACCCCTCACCCAGACTGCCTTGAGCAAAACAAGTAAGCAGTGTTGGCTGAATCCCGCTGGCTTCCTTGGTCCCCGGGCCTGGCTAAGGGGTGGGGAAGTTTCCAGCACCCACCCGCAAGTGGGGAGAGGCCCGGGCCCTGCCAGGGAGGACGCGCCGGGGTCGTTACTTACGCTGAGCCACCTCTCGCTGCTTGCGGACGTACCAGGTGTACAGGGCCGCGCGCTTCTGCGTCTTCATGGGGGTGCCCTTGTTGAGGTGCTGGGACAGGTGGGACTGGTTGAGGCCCGTGGTGTCCACCACCTCCCGCTGCGGGATGTTGTGCTGCTGCAGGTAGGACTTGACCATCTTCGCCACGCGCCACGGGTCCTCTCTGGAAGCGCAAGGGCAGGGTCTGCTCTGGGGGTGCCCCCTGGGCCCTGCCAACCCTGCCGGTGAGGCTGGGATCCCGGGCCCAGAGCCCGTGTCTGCCACGGGAGTGGGCATCGTGGGGGACAGTGAGTATGGAGCGCAGGGACTGTCCCCAGCTAGGGAACCGGCCTGGGGACACACGGACGCATGCACCCAGATGGAATCCCACCCCAGGCTGCGCCAAGCAACAGGGACCTCAGCTCTGCCTCTTTAAAAGTTCCTTGCCTGGCCCCCCTGGGAATAGCAACTGTAAATACCTTGAGGGCGGGAACTGCTCCGACTCCCAGCACCAGAAATGGGTTGACACAGCGATGCCATTGACCGGGGAAATGGGAATGAGTGGACGGACGGGTGGATGGACAGACAGACAGGCGGAAGGCAGGCCGGAGGGAAAGGCAGGTTGAAGGACTGATCAGATAATGACTGAAAGGATGGATGGAGACGGAGGAGACCCACTGGGGGGAAAAAACCCCAGAAATGTGGATTGTTCCAATTTACAGCCAGGGTCGCTGAGGTTCAGAGAGCTTGTATCACTTGCATCTTTTTTTTTTTTCTTGATACAGGGATTGAACCCAGGAGAGCCTAACCACTGAGCACACCCCTGACCCATTGTTATATTCTATTTTGTGACAGGGTCTCACTAAGTTGCTTAGGGCTACACTAAATTGCCAAGGCTGGCTTTGAACTTGCAGATCCTCCTGCCTCAGCTTCACCAGTAACTGAGATTGCAGATGAGCGTCACCGCACCCAGCTTATCACTCTCATCTCTTGCCCAAGGTCACAGGGCTGGCCTGGTAGGGTCCCATCCTAACTAATGGGATTCAGTTCCAAGTCAGCCCATCAGACAAAAGTCACAGGGTCAAGATGCCTAAAATTTTATGCTAAACCCCTGGCAGCAGCCCAGTCAGTCTCTCCACAGCACCAATTTTTCAGCAGAGTCCCAGGTAAAGGGTGTATGGGCTGGCATTCAGAACCCTCATTGCATCAAAACTATATGTTTCAGCCAGGTTCAGTAGTGTGCACCTGAATCCCTGTGACTCAGGAGGCTGAGGAAGGAGGATCACAAGTTTGAGGCCAGCCTCACAACTTAGAGAGACCCTGTCTCGAAAAGGTAGCAGGCTGGGGAAGGGGGACTGTGAATGTAACTCAGTGGTAGAGCACCCCTGCTTTCAATCCCCAGTACCACCAAAACAACAACAATAGGTGTGTGTTTTTCCAGGTTCAGTGAGGCAGCCTGTAATCGCAGCAACTTGGGAGGCTGAGGCAGGAGGATCACAAGCTGGAGGCGAGCCTCAACAACTTAGCAAGACTCTGTCTCAAAAAAAATGAAAAAGGGCTGAGAGTGTAGCTCAGTGGTAGAATGCTTGCCTAACATGTGAGAGGCCCTGGGTTCCATCCCCAGCACCAAAAACAAAACTATGTGTGAGCGCCAGAGTCCCACTCTGGGCTGTGATTCTCCAGGAGAGCAACTCAGGGACCCAAGGCCACCTATGATTCATGTCCCCATCCTCTGCTCACTGTGTGTCTCCCTGTGGAGAATGGAAGGGATCAGATAGCCTGCACCATATAAATTCTCTCTCTTCTCCTGCTCTGTCTTCAGCCCCCATCCCTCACTTAGAGTATAGACATGCATCAGAGAAAGCCAGCTCAATACATGAGTGTTGGAACAGACGGAACTGGGATTCGAACCCAGGTCTCTGTTCTCCCTTCCTCACTTGGCTCAGCAATCTGCTTCTAGAACTGGAGCCTCACATTGTTTGCTGGTGTGACAAATGGCACACGTAGAAGGCACCTGGTTGTTGCGTAGCTTGTCATGCAAGCGATTGGAAATAACCAAAAAGTCCAGAGAAAAGTCATTGAACCCTTATTGCAATCATAAGAGCCCACCGTGTACTGACGCACAGAGCAGTTTGCCTGGCTCATCTGCTGTGCTATATTTGTGTAAAATTTATAATAATATTGAAAGTGGGGTCAACTGGGCATGGTGGTGCATGCCACCACCACGGGAGCTGAGCAACACGGGAGGCTGAGGCAGGAGGATCACAAGTTCAAATCCAGCCTCAGCCACTTAGCAAAGCCCTGAATAACTCAGCGAGACCCTGTCTCAAAATAAAATATAAAGAAGGGTGGGGATGTGGCTCAGTAGTTAAGCTGCCCTGGGTTCAATCTCTGGTACAAAAAAGAGAAAGAAAAAGAAAAGAAAAATGAGGCCAAAGAGGCTTTCACCCTGTTTGTTTGTGCACATTTGAAATACCAGAATGACACACTAGGAATTGGAAACACTGGTGACCCTAAGGGGGGAATGGAGTGCTGGGGACAGGATGGTAGGGACGTTTTCTCTATAGCTCTTCCGTACTTTCTAAAGTATGCACTGTGTTGTAATATTATACAATATACTATAATTCACACGGGGATCCCTCAGTATCCTTGGGGAATTGCTCCCAGGACTCCCAGGCATGTTCAAGTCCCTTATATAAGATGGCATAGTTTTGCATAGAACCCACAACATCCTCCTGCCCACCATAAATCATCTCCAGATTATTTAAAATGCCTAATACAGTGTAAGTGCTACGTAGCCAATTATTTCGCTGTATTATTTAGAGAATAGACGCGAAAATTCTGTATGTGTTCAGTAACATGATTTTTTTTAAATATTTGCGATCCACAGATGGTTGAATGTGCAGATTTAGCACCCAAGGCTTCAGAACCTGCATATCCAAGGGTCAACTGTGCATGATATTTTAAATGGAACTGCAATCTAAAATCAACCCCCTAGCATTTCGAAGCCCACCCCCACTCTCTCCCTCCCTCCAGGAACCAGCTATTGCCCTCACCCCACTCAGTCAGCAATGACAGGGCATGGAGCCTCCATTGGGTTGGACCCTCTAACTTCCTCCTTCTTATCAGCTGTTCTCAGAGGGCAGGGAGGAAAAGGAGGTGGAGAAGATAAGTCTAAATGGGTCAGCGTAGGTACAGCAAAGCCCCACCGGCGTGAAAATGCTAGAATGAGAATGAATGTTTCTTGAGGATTTGCCATGAGTTCCAGGCTGAGCTCCAGGCTGACCTTTTAAACTTCACAATAACCCAGGAAGCTGGTGTTCCTGGGATGCCCACTCCACGGGTGAGAAAGTGAGGCTCAGAAGGCTGCTTGTCAAAGGTGACCTAACTGGAGAAAATGTGGTGGCGCCAGGACCCGCAGACCTCGCCCTGGCTTCTCTCTCCCACTGCGACCAGGGGCTCTTAGGAGCTGCTCTCCACCTCCCCCTTCCCTGGGTGCCAGTCAGAGCTAGGAGGGAAGGGCGGTACAAAGTCCAGCCTTGTGCTTCATGACAAACATGTTTATCTGATGGCCTTTCTCCTCCCCCAACCGCAGCTACGCTCCTCCTGTACCCCACTCACTCACTCCCATCTCTTCTCCAGAGAGAAAGGGGTCAGTCTTCCTCTCCCAAGGCCCTCTCGTGGGCTTAGACTGAAGATCTGCTATGTGCCACTGATTCCATGTGTCTCTCTCTGCCCCCTTCTCCGACTTCCGCACACCAGTTCAAATAAAATAAAGTCCAGCCACCCTCCACAAACACAGACACTGCACTTCTAAACAGAGCACAGGTTCGTGAATGGGAAAAACACGAAACAAAGGTATTAAACTGAGTTAATAAGAACTTTCCATTTTAAAACAGTTCCTAGTAGAGATAGACAACAAATACACTAAAAAACAAAAGTAAATTTAAAATACCAGTCAGACCAGACATGGTGGTGCACACCTCTAATCTCAGCAATTTGAGAGGCTGAGGCAGGAGGATTGCACATTTGAGGCTAGCCTCAGAAACTTAGTGAGACCCTGTCTCAAAATTAAAAAAAAAAATGTTTAAATACTATTGATATAGCTCATGGGAAAAGCACCCCTGGGTTCAAACCCTAGTACCAAAAGATAAAACTAAGATAGTCTGCTAAAAGGGGGGCTGCCCCGGTGGCTCAGAGGTTGTGCCACTTGCCTGGCATAGGTGAGGACCCAACAAAGTGCTGGAGCAACGAAAGTCACATGAAAACCTAAATAAAATTGATTCTCTCGCTCTCTCTCTCTCTCACTGTCCCTCTCTCTCTCTCTCTCTTTAAAAAAATAAATAAATAAAAATTTTTAAAGAGCTAAAAGGGCCTTCCTTTCCCTTTTCTGGGAGAAGTTACCTGCGCTACTTTTTTCTAGAACCTATCTCTATCTGACTCTTTCTCCTCTCTCTCTCTCTCTCTCTCTCTCTCTCTCTCTCACCCCCTTAGGCTCCAAGATCCTGGCCTTTCCCAAGACAGCTTCCCTAAATCAGAACTAAGAGGCCAAGGCCCCAGGCATGTCCTGGTCTGACCCCAACGGGTTTGAGAGTCAAACCGGGCCAGGTTCAAATCCCGCACCTGTGCCCACCCCTGCTCTGTGACATGGAGCAAATCCACGCCTACCTCACACTGCTGTTGGGAGAGTTAAATGAATTGCAAATAGGGATGAAGGGTTTGGGGAAGGCCTGGCCCGCAGTAGGAGCTCGATCAGTGATCAGCGGGAGGATGACATCATCCGCACCCTCACTGCATCATGCACAACGCAGTTCTTCCAGTTCTTCAGCCCCGCTGTGCAGAGGAGCCCTGGAAGCCTGGGGATCTGCCCACCTCCTCCTGCTGTCACCCTCACTGCTCTGGGTCAACCCACAACCAAAGCTTTGGGCCTTGTGCCTTCCGGTACCCAAGGTCATAGAACTGGGAGAATGGAACTGGAAGAGGAGGTGAAATCTACGGAGTTCAGATCTGAACTCCACTGCCCACCATCTGAGTGGCCTTGAAAAGCAGCTTCACTCTGTGTGCCTCGGTTTCCTCCCCTGAGAACTGGGGCTAAAGATATCCCATCTTTCAGAGACCATCAGGAGGGAAAGCTGAGTTTGGTTTTTTCATAAGCCCTTGGTGAGCTCCAGAGCACCGCATGGAAGTGAACTGATGCTCAAGTTGAACAGCAAGAGAGAGCGGGGGACCAGGAGCTATGTGCACAGACAGGCACTCGAACAAGGGTGGGGGCAGGAGGACGCGGGTCCAAGTCCCATCTTTGTACGTGGAAGTGCTTACCTTGGCTAAATCACTTTGCCTCTCTGAGCCTTCATTTGCTCATCTGTAAAATGGGACCACCTAAAATGGTCAGCTACCAGTTACTGCGTGTTCTGCACCTGCCATTCTAGAGGTATCCTGCCATTTGGCCCTGTGTATAAATGTTATTTTCATCTTCACTTTGCAGAAGAAACTGAGGCTCAGAAAATTGAAATCAGCCAACTGAGCTGGAAAGAGACAGCTGGGATGGGAACCCAGGCAGGCTGGCCTTAACCAAGAATGTCAGATCCTTTGTCCTGCCTTGGCCACTGTCTTCCTAGCTCTCAGTGCCCTGGTGCTGCTTAATAGGGAGGACCACAGAGCTTCAGAATTGGGTTTTAATCTGTTTGGGGACAGGGTGGGCTTGCAAGGACACTCAGGAAGGACCCCTGGGCTCCAGTATCTCCCTTGCTCCCTTAGCTAGGTGCTCTCAGGGCCTTAGGGACTCCTGGTCACTCATTCATTCATGCCTTGGGTCGGCTCTGGGACTGCACATTATATGAGTGGCGAATGAGACATGGAGGTTTTGCAGATAAAGAGTTTCCTGTTTTCATGGCAGGAGATAGAAAACAAATATGACATAAGAACTAAATGAGAAGGGACAGGTAAAAGTGGTGAAAGAGAGGGGTGGGGTGGGGCCCACCTACGGATGCGGCAATCAGGGAGCTGAAAGCAGGGAAGATCAGGAAAAGGGGTTCTGAGCAGTAGGGGTAGCATGTGCAAAGGTCCTGAGGCTGGAACCAGCTTGCGTGTTGAGGGGCAGCAAAGTCAGCACAAGGGGAGCAGAGGGAGGGAGGGGGAGGTCAGGGAAGAGGTCAGGGAAGGTGGTCAGGCTTGTAGGGGTGGAAGCAGGGCAGGGAATTCGGATTTTTTTTTCATGTTGTGTATAAGGAAACTGAGGTAGAAGAAGGGAAGTGACTTGCCCAAGGTCACACAGTGCCCTAGGGGTGGAAATCTGAGGGAAGAATTCAGGTTCCTGCCATGGCCTCAAACACGGGGCACCCCCAGGGAGGCGTGGGACCCAGGACCCACCCTGCCTCTTCCCAGACACCCACTTCTCCAGAGAAACAGCTCCAGCTGCAAGTCCTGCCTCTCCCCCAGCCTCAACCTCCCCAATGCCCAGGCCTTCATCAGGGGCCCCCAACCCCCTTCAGGGGGCCCCCTACCCTACCCTGAGGCTAAAGGCCCCACTTTTATCCCTGGGGCGTTCTCAGATCCCTTTTGTTACCTGAACAATAAGTAACCCAGGTAGTTAGTTATAAACTCTGCAGGAACAAGGAGCTGGTTGATAATTTATAGCAACATCTCAAATTTAAATGGAAAGTAAATAGCATGCTGTTAGCATTAAAGAAAACCCAATCGGGCAGGAGGGAGGCACTCCAGCCTCCTCCCAGCTTGGGGTGCCTCACTCTCTCCCCTGCCCCTTCCCCAGCTGGGTCTGAGCCCTCTCCCCTCCTGGCTCCTCTGCTCTCTTTTGCTCCTGCCCTCTCTCCCCATCTCCCCTGACATCCTCTCTCTTCCTCCCTGCCTGCCCTTTCTCCCTCGGCTTCCAGGTCTCTGCTGGTCCCCAGGGAGCACTTTGACCTCTGCTCCCCCCCTCAAATGCTGTGGAACAAGCCTCCCCCACCCCACCATCCCACCACAGGGGCTGCTGATCCAGAGGCCCCACACAGCCAGGTAAGAAAGGCCCTCGGCACCCTTTGCCCCCATCCTCACCCCAAAGCCCCCAAGCCCACCAGGGACCCTGGCAGGTCAGGCCCTGCCCCACCCTGTCCAGGCTGCCCTGTCCTGGGTATGCTTGGCTCTTCGCCCCTCCCCTGCTGAGCAGCAGCCCTTTGCCCTCCTCTTCCTGCCAAGTCAGGGGGCCTGATTGCTCCCCTGCCCCCTGCCTAGGGCCCCAGGAGGCTCCCTGAGCAGCTGGGAAGGCCCATCCACCAGCTCCCCACCCTAAGCTGGGATCAGCACCTTGGACAGAAAAGTTGGTCCCCCACAGAGCACTTCAGAGCACTCAGCCACCCCCAGCCCATCCCTGGCTCCTGGTCCTTCCCCGCTCGGTGCCTCAGGTGTCCCATATAGGAAGCAAACATATCAACAGCTTCCTCCCAGGGCCCGACATTATGGAAAATCATACACATGAAGCTTAAGCAAGTGAGGCCCCGTGAGCTGGCGACATCTGGAAGAGCCTACAGAGCTTTGGGGAATGACCTGTAGTCCCCAGGTCACTTTTCCCCTACCCTGTGCCCCCATTTTCCCATTCTCCACCCCCCCACCCGGTGGGAGGTTGGTTAGCTCAGGCCTCTCCAGGCCGCGAACCCTACAAGTTAATGATCACAGGCCTTATCAGGGCCTTTTGCCATTTATAAATTTATAAAACAAAAGAAATAATAAAGCACATGGGTAATTAGTAACCAGGTCAGCTCTGCTGAGGAGAGGGGAGGCATTGAGCCCGGGACCCACCCAGTTCTCCAGGAGTGGGGAGCCAGCCACCGTTGGGGTACAGAACAGTATGGGGGCCTCTACATGCAGCCTTTTGGGGGATCCTTGGTGGTGCAGGAAAGGTAAGCAGCTCCCACCTGAGGTTCCATCTGCCTTTGGTGAGAAAGACCGGGGCTTTCCCTGCCAAATGCTTGAATCCCAGGGGCCCGGCAAGCCCCTCTAAACCCCAGTCTCAGCCCTGCCTCCCCAGCAGTGTTTCTTGGCCCCCAAGCCTAAAGTCTGAGCACTTAGTCTGGGGGCCAGGGCTTGGGGAGCACAAGTGGCCAGGCAACTTCCACCACCCTCTGGTTCTCCAGGCTTTTGGAATGGTGGACTCCTGGCCTTTCCTCCGCCTCAGAGCTTCCCCGGGCCTGTCCCCACTTCCTCAGGACGCGCCTGAAGACCATGGCTCTTTGGTATCTGGATTCTCCCAAGGGCCAGGTCAAAGGCACCAGGCTCCGACCTCTAGGCAAGGACCCCCATGAGCCCTCCAGGGCCCTGTCCCCCCTCCCAACAACTAGGCTGAAGGCCACAGCTCGGGAGGACTCTGGACTTGGCGGAGGGCTGGTCAGGAGCTGAGGGTGCTGGGCCAGGGAGGGGTCCTTACTGCAGAAGGGTCTCCACCACGGCTTTCTGGTGGGCTGCCTCCTCGGGGCTGAGGTTCTCCAGCTCCTTGAGGATGGGTGGCGTGAAGTCTTCCCCATCGTCGTCCGTCTCCTCCTCGGAGCCCCGCGTCTCCCCCAGACCATTGGGCAGCTCAGCCAGCTCCCCTCGACCACCGCCGCAGGACTCCCCCTTGTCCAGGGGGCCCTCTCCAGCCAGCAGGTAGGGCCCCGGCTCACCCAAGGCCTGGATGAGCGCCTCTTTGCTCAGGCCTGACTCGAGCAGGGCGGCCAGGAGCTCCGTCTGCAGCTGGCTCAGTTTAGAAACCATGGCTCCACGGCCAGTGGGCCACGCGGCCCGGGGCCACCAAGCTGGCCACCACCCCCTCCCACCTGTGGGCTGTCTACTTGCCGGCTGGCTGGCAGTCAAAATCCAGGTTCCTCGCACCACTGCCCCCCCAAACCCCACTAGCCAAGCCCCGTGGGCACCCCCAACCCCCAACCCCGGCCCCAGAGGCCAGTGAATCAGGGCCTGCCTGCTCTGTTTACATTGGAGCTGGGGAAATTCTCCAAGGTTCATATTTATCCGTGTGCTTAGCGCAGGGACTGAACTTTGGACTTCAGCCCTGCGAAGTGCTGGCCTCATGGCAGCGCAGAGGACAGGGAGCCCGGGCCTTCAATGCGAGCAGAGGGGAGGGTGGGGAAGGCGGTGCGGGGGACCACGGGCAGCTGGAATAGAAGGTGCTGGAGGCCATCGGATGAGCAGCATGGCTCCCAGCCCCCAAGGGCCTTGCTGGAGGTCAGGTCAAGACAAAAGAACTCGAGAAGTCTGTTTCTCTGAGGAATAGAAGTAACAGGAAGTTTTAGGCCATTATGCCAGCTCTCAGGGACAGAACCATGTCATACTCATTTTGGGACTCTCTCACATCACCTCTGTGCTCCAGGGACGGTGCTGGGTCTGTAATGTGTGCCTTTACTTCAGTATATCCTCCTAACAACTATGAGGATTATCTCCATTTTACAGAGGAGGAAATCTAGGCTCTGAGAGGTTAAGCAACTTGGCCAAAGTCACACAGCCAGCAAGGGACAAGGCTTGTGGAATGGGATCAGGTTAAGAAAAGCAAGGCACAATTTTAAAAAGAGAGAGAGAGTGAGAGGGACAGTGAGAGAGACAGAAAGACAGAATCAACTTTATTTAGTTTTTCATATGGCTTTCATTGCCCAACACTTTGTTGCGTACATGGTGCTGGGGTTTGAACCCTCATTCTTGTGCATACCAGGCAAGAGCAAGGCATAATTTTTTTTAAGAGAGAGAGAGAGAAAGAGAGAGATAGAGAATCAATTTTATTTACTTTTTCATGTGGCTTTTGTTGCTCCAAGACTTCATTGTGTACGTGGTGCTGGGGTTCAAACCCTTGTCCCAGCACATGCCAGAGATAAATAAAAATTTTATGCAGCCAGGTGTGGTGGCACATGCTTGTAATTTCAGCAATTTAGAAGGCTGAGGCAGGAGGATTGCAAGTTCAAAGCCAGCCTCAGCAACAAGTGAAGCTCTAAGCAACTTAGTGAGACCCTGTTTGAAAACAAAAAATAAGAAGGGTAGGAGGTGCAGCTTAGTGGTTAAGTGACCCTGGGTTTAAACCTCAGCACCCTCCCAAAAGCAAATTATATATATATATTATTTTGCAATATATTAATATAATTTAAAAACTTAAAATCAAGGCAAAATTCTAAAGAATGAGGCTGAACCAGTAGCTCAGAGGTAGGAGCATTTGCCTGGCATGGACTCAGGTTTGAACACCAGCACCACATACACAATGAAAACCAGATGAAAAACTAAATAAAATTGATTCTCTTTCCCTCTCTCTCTCTCCCTCTATCCCTCTCTCTCTTAAAAAAATTCTCTCAAAAAATTATTTGTTCATGGATGTTCCCAATATTCACAATAGTCAAAAAGTAAAAAATAAACTAAAATAAAATGTCCATCAACATTTGAATTAACAAAGTGCAGCATATCCAGGCAATGGTATACTATTCTGTCATAATGAGGAACAACGTTCTGATACGTGCTACTACATGCGTGGACCTTGCAAGCAATGCTAAACAGCTGGACAACAGGCCCCGTTCCGTTTGCATGAAATGTCCAGGACAGGCCGGTCCATAGAGAGAGAAAGTGAGTACATCAGAGGTTGCTGGGTGCTGGGGGTCGGGGAACCAGACTGAGGAGTAGCTGCTTTGTCCGAGAGAGCCCACCTGAGTCCCCAGAAACTGTGGAGTAGGCAGGTGGTGCTGAGGGGTCACTGCTAAGCTGGGGCATTTCTAGAGGTATCTTTCAGAGCTCTGCAGAGCCAGGGTCATGATTGGCAATGGAAGGAGGAGAAAGGTGTCATGGGCCATAAAACCCTCCCTGTGAAAAGGACAGCAGAGGAGAAGGGGGCTGGTTAAAGTGGGCCAGTGTCTCATGTCCCAGCCCTGAGTCAGCACTACCACCCTCCTCTCCCACACCTGGTGCTCCTAGGTCCCTTCCCCTGAATCATTTCCTTTTTGCCCAGGATTTATCACCTCCCACCATACTCAGCAACTGCTGCCCGATGCAGTAAGTAAGTAGCCACCAGCCACATGCGATTACTGAGAACCTGAAATGTGACTAATGCCTCTTGTTGAAATGATGATATTTTAGATATGCCAGGTTAAAATTTAAAATTAAAAAAAATGCTCAGTGCAATGGTGCACACCGATAATCCCAGCTACTCAGGAGGTGCATGGAGGCAGGAGGATGGCAAGTTCAAGGCCAGCCTGAGGAACTTAGCAAGACCCTGTCTCAAAATAAAAAAATAGCCAAGTATGGTGGCCCACACCTGTAATCCCAGCAACTCCAGAGGCAGAGGCAGGAGGATTGGGAGTTCAAAACCAGCTTCAGCAACTTAGCAAGGCTTTAAGTAACTTAGTGAG
Organism: Aplodontia rufa; assembly: GCA_004027875.1. Taxonomy (NCBI): domain Eukaryota; kingdom Metazoa; phylum Chordata; class Mammalia; order Rodentia; family Aplodontiidae; genus Aplodontia; species Aplodontia rufa. The sequence goes on along the minus strand of PVKS010020191.1, from coordinate 7,382 downwards.
ATCTCGCCCCAAAACAAAATTTAAAAATACATTAAAAAGGGCTGGGGAGGTGAGGGCTGGAGCAGGGGCTTAGCGGTTACAATGCTTGCCTGGCATGTGCAAGGACGCGGGTTCAAACCCCAGCACTACGTATACAATAAAGTCTCAGAGCAACAGAAAACACATGAAAAACTAAATAAAAATTGATTCTCTGTATCTCTTTGTCTCTCACTGTCTCTCACTGTCCCTCTCTCTTTAAAAAAAAGGAGGGGGAGCGGCTGGGGATGTGGCTCAGTAGTTAAGTGTCCTTCTGTATTCAATTCCTGGTACCAAAAAAATAAAATGAATTGAAATAATAAAAAATAAAAATGGTGCTGGGCACGGTGGCACATTCCTGTAATCCCAACAGCTCAGGAGACTGAGGCAGGAGGACCACAAGTTCAAAGCCAGCCTCAGCAACCTAGCAAGGCCCTAAGCAATTTAACGAGTCCCTGTCTCAAATAGATTTAAAAAAAAAAAATGAAAAACAGGCTGGAAATGTAATTCAGTGGTTAAACATCCCTGGGTTCAATCCCCAATATCAAATAAATAAATAAATAAAAATTAAAAGGACTGGATATGTAGCTCAAAGGTGAATCCCCCCTAGTTTCAATTCGCAGTGTTAACCCTCCCAAAAAATTTAAGTTTAAAATAATTCTAAATACATTAATTCTATATTAAGATTGTTATACTATATTTCATTTAAATTAATTTTTAAATTTGAAATAGTTTTTTAAGAGAAGGACAATAAGAGAGAGAGAGAGAACCAATTTTTATTGAGTTTTTCACATGGCTTTCGTTGCTCTGACACTTAGTTGTGTACATGGGTGCTGGGATTTGAACCTGTGTACTTGCATATGCTGGGCAAGCACCATAACCATGGAGCCACCACTCCACCCCCTAAATTTGACAGAGTTTAAATTAATTAAAAGTAATTTTAATTTTTAAAAATTATGTTTTCTAAGTTTTTAAACAAGATTTTATTTTTCATTATAGTTTTACATATTGAGGGGGTTTTTTGTTACACTTCCATACATGCACACATCATATGTCCCCCCTTTACCCTCCCTACCTCTCCCCCACCCTCTACCCCTCCCCACCTCCCCCCATCTCTAGTCTGCCAGGCGGCCCCCGGCTCTATTGGTAATCTGTGTTTGATGAGTCTGTTGTCCAAACCTGTTGTTCTCTCACCTTTCCTGTATTGTACCCCACCTTCCACATACGAGAGACAGCATTCAGCCCTTGAGTTTCTGGGTTTGGCTAATTTCACTCAGCTTCATTTCCTCCATCTCCATCCACTTACCAGCAAAGGCCGTGATTTCATTTCTTTTTAAGTGGTTGAGTAGAATTCCATATACAACACAGTTTCATGTTCCATTCATCCAATGATGGGCATCTGGGTTGATTCTACAATTTAGCTGTTGTGAATCGAGCTGCTATAAACATTGGTGTAGCTGTGTCTCTGTAGTATGCCAAACTTATTTCTTCTGGAAAAATACCCAGGCGTGGGACAGCTGGGTCATACGGGGTTCCATCCCTAATTTTTTTTAAAGGAAGAGGGGATAGTGAGAGACAGAGAAAGAGAGAATCAATTTTTATTTAATTTTTCGTGTGACTTTCATTCCTCTGACACTTTGTTGTGTATGCGGTGCTGGGGTTCAAACTTGCGTACTCACACATGCGAGGCAAGTGCTGTAACTGTGGCGCTCCAGTCCCCCATCCCTAATTTTTTTGAGGAGCCTAATTTTTAAATTTTAAGTATTTTAAGTGAATTAAAAATAATCTCAAATGATAAAAATGTCTTCTAATTTTTTAAATTAAAAAAGTAATTTTCACCTTTTTATTTAGTCTTTCATGTGGCCTCTTTTGCTCCGAGATTTCATTGTGTACGTGGTGCTGGGGTTTGAACCTGTGCACTCGCACACACCAGGCAAGCGCCGTAACCGCTGAGCCACCGCTCCAGCCCCTATACTTTTTTTTTATTGGTGCTACTGAAAGCAAAGTACTTACATAGATCTGAGGATGTAGCCCAGTGGCAGAGCACTTGCCTATCATGTGCAAGGCCCTGGGTTCCATCCCCAGCACTGCCAAAAATAAATAAATAAAATGACATATGTGGCTCACATTATACTTCCACTGGGTAGTGCCACCCTCTAATTTACTTATACATGATGTGGAGTTTGTAAGATCAATATCTCCTCTGCTGGAATATAAGTCCCATGAGGGCAGGGCTTTTATGTCTGTCTTGCTCACTGCTATATTCCCAACGCTTAGCGTATTGCCTCATACATACATAGTAGGTGCTAAATAAACACTTGTTAAATAGCTACATTTCAGTGCAACGATGTCCTGTAGCTTTTGTTTGTGTGTCTGTGCAGGCGTGCCCAAGCACGGGCATGCACACACGCTGGGGCTCAGACCCAGGGTGCTATGGTTTAAATATTCCCCTCAGACTTCACATGCTGGAAACTTTTTTTTTTTTAAGAGAGAGGCAGAGAGTAAGACACTTAGCTGTGTATGTGGTTTTGGAGTTCGAACTCCCATCCCTGTGCTTGCCAGGCAAGCGCTCCAACTGCTGAGCCACCACTCCAGCCGTCACATGCTGGAAACTTAATCCCCAGTGTGACAGTGTTGGGAGGTGGGGCCCTAATAAGAAGCAGTTAGGTCATAAGGACAGATTAATGTCCTTACCTTGGAAGTGGGTTAGTCACAGACAGAGTGGCTCCGTTAGAAAACCTTGCTCCAGCCCTCTCTTGCCTCTGCCTTCCCCCATGAGGTTACACAGTAAGAAGGCCTTCATCGGGGCTGGAGCGGTGGCCCGGTGGTTATAGCGTTTGCCCCACATGGGCAAGTACACGGGTTCAAACACCAGCAACCCATGTACACAACTAAGTGTCAAAGCAACGAAAGCCATGTGAAAAACTCAATAAAAATTGATTCTCTCTCTCTCTCTGTCCTTCTCTCTTAAATAAAAATAAAAATAAAGAAGTCCTTCATCAGATGTTGTGGCTCCTACCTGATACACTTAGCTCTGCACCATGCTTCAGCCATGTAGGGAATCCTCACAACTATGAATTGGGACCTGTTATTATTCCATTCAGCAGGAGGAGAAAGGGAAAATAGAGAGGTCAAATAACTGTCAACTCAGAGTCCCTCAGAGGTGGAATCTCAGTCCCCTTGAACCAAGTGGTCCAGCTGCAGAGGACAAGCTGCTGGCCACCCCTTTCTTCCAGGGCTCACCCCACCCAACACAAGTTCTTTTGGTAGCAGGCAGCTTGCTGCTGGGGGCAGAATTCTCAGATTCAAGCAGATGACAGAAATTGCTATGCCCTGTCCCCTCATGACGTCATGCTTTTCCTACGTACTAACCCCTGCCTAGAGGCTGCTTGCTGCCTGCCACTGTCCCTTTGGTGACTTGTCCCCTACAATAAAAAATTAGAGGAGGCAGGGTCGGTAGGGCCTGGACCTTCTGGGAAAGTTTGAACTGCTGGGTCCTCAGGCAGTCAGGTTGCTGAGCCAGGACTGGGAGTGAAGGTGGATTTAGTTGGGGAGGGGCCTGCAGAGCATAGCCGAAGGCTGAAGCCCCCCTGGACTCTCCTCCAGCTCCCCATACACACAGGGGCCCCAAATAGAGTTCCCTCCGTTGAATGGGGAAAGATGTCAGGAACTTCAGCTTGTGTTTTAGTAGATATTGATGCATGGCAAACTGAAAGGTCTGGCGACAAAGCAGAAGGTTGGGGCAAGCAGTAAATTTTATTTTAAAGCTTAATGAATTTTTTTTCAAAGAGAGAAGGACAGTGATAGAGAGAGAGAGAAACAATTTTTTATTGAGTTTTTCACATGGCTTTCGTTGCTCTGACACTCAGTTGTGTACGTGGGTGCTGGAGTTTGAACCGGTGTACTTCTGCATGCCAGGCAAGCACCACAACTGCTGAGCCACCGCTCCAGCCCCGGTAAAAAATTTTTTGATTGATATGCAATAATATTTATGGGGCACAGGATATATTTTAATACACTTATACACTATGTAATGATCAGATCAGAGTAGTTGGTATACCCAGGACCTCAGATATTTATTATTTCTTCATGTTGGCAACATTCAAAATCCTCTCTTGGGAGTCAGGCATGGTGCTGTGACTGAGCCACCGCTCCAGCCCCTATAGGTATATTTTAAATAACGTTATACAATTATATTACTTATAACCAGTGATGACAATAGTTTCTTCTTTGCAACATTTTGTATCTCATTACATTCCCTTTTCTAAGTTGCTTTGTCTAATACAGTCAGAGGTAAAATAGTGTGGTATTTAGGACCATTCTCTTTTTCGCTGATTATGATGGAAAAATTTGGGCTGGAGTGGTGGCTCAGCAGTTGGAGCACTTGCCTGGCATGCGCAAGGACCTGGGTTGGAACCCCAGCACCACATACACAACTAAGTGTTGGAGAAATAAAGGTCAGATAAAAAAAAATAAAGTTGATTCTCTCTTTCCTCTCTCTTTAAAACAAAAAAAAAGATGATGGAGAAATTTCTAGTGTTTGCCATTAAGCCTGATTCTGGATTTGTTTCAAAGTTTGTATTTTCATAGGGTTTTTGAGACAATTTTCCATGATGCAGGGACCCCCAACTTCCATGGTTCAAGGCACGATTAGTGCCTCCATAACTTTTCATGGCATCCCTAACCATCTCTCCCCATCAAAATAGTGGTCATGTTTAGGAAGTAATCAGATCAAAATGACTTTTATTTTTGCCCAACGTATGCTTGAACAATTAATGCACCTAATTTGGAAAAATATTTTGGCTCATTGTGAATACCTATATTCACAGTAACGGGATGCATGTGTGTATCGGGTTTTACACAGCTATTCGAACTTTGGGATTACATTGGATGCTTCCAGCTTCACTTCCTGCTCCACACTAACTTTTTCAAGGCACTTGCTCTTAATCACCAGAACAGCCATGAGCTCAGCCTCAGAAAGTTCTGACCTTGAGGACAGGAAAGTTGCTTCATTCAAACCGGGAACCCCTCGAGCTGGTAGTTCACAAAATTTCCAAGAGATGGCGCTGTGTTTCCTTCGAAATTCCTCTCATCTCCTCTGCCAAACTCAGCCATGGCATGGTTGAAAGTTTTTACTCGGTGGAAAAGTGTCACAAATCAGGTTCTGTGGGAGTTTGGGGTTTGTTTCTGTATTTGCTTTTTTGTTGCTCAGAAAGCCAGCCTGAAACTCCTCCCATTCCTGATGAGCTCTGGAGACAGAAAGACCTAGGTTTCAGACTCAGCTCCACCACTTACGAGCTGTGTGACCCTAGGCAGTGGTCTGAGTCTCTCTGCGCCTGCTTTTCATTGTAAAGAAGGAGTGCTAATGATACCTCCTCACAGGTTTTCTTGTTTGTATGTTTTAAGATGGAGGGAGGAAGAGAGAATCAATTTATTTTTTCATCTGCCTTTTCTGTTTCTCCGACACTTAGCTGTGTATGTGGTGCTGGGGTTTGAACCTGTATCCTACATGCCAGATGAGTGCTCAAAGCGCTGAGTCCCCTCCTCATAGGGTTTTATGGGGCTAAATATGGTGTAAACTCTTGGCCTTTCTGCTCAGGAAATGTTGGCTGCCCCAACACTGTTGACCATGAAGCTGATGATGTCCAAGTCCCTATTCAGGCCCTTCCTCCAGGAAGCCTGCCCTGATTACCCCCACTAGTCAATTTCAGAATTCCTGAGTTCTCACCTTCTGTGTCCCAAATATTTTGGCCCTGAATTACACCATCCCCAAAACCTGCCCACCTCTTCCTCATCTTAGATACTCTGGTTTCCCATCCGCAGACGATCAAGTCACTAGCCCCAGAGTTTCCTTCAAATTCTTCTGCCCTTCACCCCACCCCATCTTACAGTGGTAGAATTCTAAAAAGTCCATGGCTGCTATGTCCCTCCAGCATCTCCCCGCCTCTGTTCCCTCGGGTCCTTGTCACAGCTCATGGCCTCCTCTGTAGCCCTTCACAAAGGCATTAAGTGGCTTCCCTGATCTGCAGTTCCACCTTCCACCGAGCATCTCACTGCTACATCATTTCCTGTTTAAAATCTGTCTCTTCCATCAGACTGTGAGCTCCCTGGGGGTAAGGGCGACATCAGAATCATACTGTATGTCCAAACACCCACACATTGCCTGGCACACAGCAGCTGTCTTTTCAATAAATACTCGGGGAAGGGCTGGCTGCATCCCAGCTGTGGGAATCATCCTCCTAAAGCTCAAAGGCACACCCTTGCTCAACAACCTTCAATAGCTTCCAATGTCCTATAATATTATTTCTCAAATGCAGGAACCCAGTACTGTCACACCCCCAGTCCAGTTTTACTTGTTATTTTGAGACAGGGCCTCAATAAGTTGCTTAGGACCTCACTAAGTTGCTGAGGCTGACCTTGAACTTGTGATCCTCCTGCTTCAGCCTTCTGAGCCACTGGGATTACTTTACAGGTATGTACCACTGCGCCCTGCACTATTTGGTTTGTTTGTTTTTTATTTTTTTTTCATTGGAGGTTTTGCTCCTATAACCCACTTTTTCAAATTAAATTTATTTTAAAAGAAAGATGTTATAATAAACAAAAAAGTATTCCTTGCCATAAACAGAAAGCAGTACTCTCTTGGTCTGGTTTCACACCAAGGCTCTAAGCCTGAGGCCTCTCCTCTTTTTGTTAAAAGGAAATTAGCCACTGTCAGAGGGCTGTTAAAGAGACCAGCAACTAACTCAGGCTTTCTTTGATGTGATCGCTTTAAAAGGAACTATAAAGAGACTGTTCTCAGTGTGTAATCAAAGGGGCATATATCACTGTCATTTGGGGAATGCAGCAGGACCAAATAAATTTTGTTTCAGCGGTCAGCATGTTTGCCCAGCATGTGCAAGACCCTGGATTCCATCCCTAGCACTGAGAAAAAAAGAGAAAAAGAAAGAAAGAAATGTGAAAGATTTTATTTGCCAGACATAGTGGTGCATGCCTGTAGTCCCAGCTACTTTGGGAGGCTGATAAAAGAGGTTGGTTTCAGTCCAGGAGTTTGAGACCAACTTGGGTGCTGCAGTTAGTATCTGGAATGTCCCCAAAGGCTCACGTGTTGAAATCACCATTGCTCAGAGGAAGGGGTTTGGGGAAGTGATTGGATCATGAGGGCTCTGAGCTCATCAGTGGATTAATCCGTTGATGGTTCCCAATTTGATAGCCTCTTTGGGAGGTGGTGGAAACTTTAGGTGGTGGAAACTTTAGGAGGCAGGGCCTAGCTGCAGGAAGGAGGTCACTGGGGACATGCCCTGGAAGACTATATATTTTCTCCAGCCTCTCCCCCTCCCCCTCCCCTCCTCCTCCTCCCCATCCACCCT
>PVKS010020190.1:0-37264 GCA_004027875.1 Aplodontia rufa | reverse complement strand
GAAAACAAGGCCCTCAGAGGCGTTGAGCTCAAGATGCTTCAAGGGAGCAGTGTGGGCTCTTGAATCGTCCTCCACACCGGTTCCCAGGATGACCACCAAATGCTGGAAGAAAGCAAAGCAGGTGCCGTGAAATCCCAAAGAAGACAGCTCCAGCCCAGGAGCCCCTAGCGTCTCCTTCAACACCTCCAGCATGCTGAGTCCGTGCCAAGGTTGCCTCTGCATCGCAGAATGGCCTCTGCTGCACCAGCTACCACATCACAGACGTTTTAGGAGAGAAGGAAGGGGAAGGAGAGAGGGCAAGAGGCCCTCACCTCACTAGCTGAGTCAGCAATAAAAATTTAAAGCACTTTATCTTAGAGTCCTAAGCCCACAACATCCACTTCCTTCTGGTTTCTGGAACTTAATTATGAGACTGCACCTGCCTGTCAGGGAGTCTGGAAAAAGGAGTTTCTGATTGATTGACATGCTGGTTTTGCCCCGGAATCAGGATTCTGTGGAAAAGCAGAGGAGGTGGTAGAGGAATGAGTTGGTAACCGGTACAGTTTGTCTTAGGCACCTTGCTTTCTCTGACAGTCGTTTCCATGTGTACATCAGTGGTTCTCCCGCAGGTCCGTACTACTGAGTGAGAGTCTTAATTTCATTTACATATGCATTTAACTAAGGTTTCCTGAGCACCGACTGTGTACCAGCCTTGGAGACGTGTTCCTGAACAGAGTAAAACACACATCCTGCCTTCATGGAGCTTTGTTTTAGAGAGGGGAAAGACGACAAAAAAAAGTAAATAGTGTGCCTGGTGGTCACCATTGCTAAAAGAAAGAAAATAAAGCAGGAAGGTGGAACGAAACATTGGTGGTTATTGGAGTTTTAGACGGGGCTCCGTGACACATGCCTGTAATCCCAGTGGCTGGCGGGGGTGGTGGGCTGAGGCAGGAGGATCTTAAGGTCAAAGCCAGCCTCAGCAACTTAGGGAGGCCCTGAGCAACTTTTATATCAAAATAGAAGATCAAAAGGGCTGGGGATGTGGCTCAGTGGTTAAGCACCTCTGGGTTCAATCCCTACTGCCAAAAAAAAATTTTTTTTTCTGTTTTAAAATAAGGAAGCCAAAGATCTCATTGAAGAGGAGATGTGGGGGAACCCAGGCATGAGGAGGAGATGGAGCTAGGTCTAGGAAGAGGACTCTCAGGACAGGGAACTGCACCTGCAAAGGCCCCCAGGGTCGGACTGTCCTCCAGACTAGACAGGGGCCACATGCTTAGGGCAGAGTGCAGGGCAGAGCAGAGGGAGGCTGCCCGTCGTGGGGGCCAAAGGCCCGGCCAGAAGTCTGCTTTCTTTATTTGTTTAACCAAGCAGCAGGTTTGTGGTCCAGTTGCCAGTGTTGGGTGAACAGTCTTCTCCTTCCATCTCATCAGCGTCAGGATTCTGTTAATAACCTTAGCCCCATGTCCTTAACTGCTGTCCCCGATCTCTCTCACACACATCTGCAAATGCTCTTCATTTGTACTCTGCTTTTATTTTTTTTTAACAGCCTCATCACTCTCCAGCTGGCTGAACTGCGGCACATTTCAAAATACTCAGGGTCTTTGTAGAAACTGTGCAGTGTGGCCTCATGTGCTCGACATCCGTGGGCAGGGGGATGGCGTGTTAGAAACACAGGAGGTCTGAGCGCGTCTTCAGAAACGTCCCGAGGAGCTTCGTGTACAAGGGAATTTCTACCAATGGGCTTCAAGGTGGGAGCCACCCCAGAGGCAGATGGGATGACTCAGGAGCAGCAGGGAAAGAATTCCCAGCGCAAGCTGAAGCACAAACCTGGCTGCACCCCGAGCGGGAGGGACCTTTCCGTGTGGAGGTTGGTTTTCAATTTTTTTTTCTCTCTCTCTTTCCATATCCAAGGCCCCAAAGTGCGTGTCTCAATGACTGGGGAGCAGCGTGATTGACTGGATAGAGCCGTGAAAGGAGAATTATGGGATAGGGAAAGCATTTAAATATGATTCACGGGCTGGGAGAGAGGCAAGCACAGATACACGCTCAGAAGAGGTGAGAGCTCGTTCCGAGAGCTCTCCCGGGAAAGGGCTGCAGCGTGCCCTAGAAGCTTGGCAGCTCATCTAATTAAAAGACTAAATATTTTATAAAGATGATGCAAGCAAGATTTCACCAGCACACGCTCTGCGCCAGAAATGATTACACACAGCCCCAAATGCTCTTCCTGCTTCCTCACTGGGAGCAGGGGATCTTCCTCTTTCCTCTGGAAGCCCGAAAGCCCAAGGCAACCTGCTCCCTAACTACTGGGCAGATCGCTAGTGGCCGGGAATACAAACCAAGTGGTATCCAGGTCCTGGACTACATGCTGGATGGAACTAGGTAAAAGATAGCAAAACAAAAACAAAACCCCCAAACAAAACAATAAACCTCTAAACTTTTCAAATCACATGCCCCCCACCACCAATAACTCCAAGATATCAGCAGGAGTTGTATCGCCATGTGAAAGATGAACCTATTCGTCTTCTTGAAGGAAGCATAAGAGAATATCTTTACAATCTTAGGAGAGGCCAAGGTTTGTTAGAACACCAAAGAAACTAAGTGTAAAAGAGAAGTACATCAAACTTACATCAAAAATCCAGATGAATGAGTAAAGAAAATAAGTTATCTATGGACAATGGAATACTATTCAGTCATGAAAAAGAATAAAATACTGTCATTGTGAAAATGTGGATGAGCTGAAGGTCATTATGTTAACTAAAATAAGGCAGGTTCACGCAAATACCCCATGGTCTCACTTATATATGGAACCTAAAACAGTGGACCTCATAGAAGTAGAGAGTATAACAATGATTACCAGAGGCTAAAAGGGTTAGGGAAATGCCATGATGTTAGTCAAAGAATATGTAATTATAGTTAGGTAGGAAGAATACATCTCAAGACATGTATTACACCGCAAAGTGTCTATGGTCAATTACGATATGTTGTATTCTTTAAAAGTGTATAGAGTGGATATTATGCACTGTCACAGCAAATATGATAATTTTATGAGGTGATGCATTTGTTAATTATCTAGATTAAACCACTTCACAACACGTACCGTAACCCTTCTCATCTGCAGAGGCTGTTCCAAGACCCCCAACTGGTGCCTGAAACCATGGGTAGCACAGAATTCTAGATAGACTATGTATATATACCTAGGATAATTAAAGTTTAACTTAAAAACTAGGCTCAGTGAGAGATCAATAACAAAACTAATAGTAAATTGAACCATTGTAACCGTATGTCACAATAAAGTTGTCAGCTCACCACTCCTGGTCTTTGGGGTCACTTTTAAATAAAACAAGGTTCTTGAACACAAGCCCCAGGCACCACGTGGGGAGAACGAATGATCTGGGAACTAGCAGAGTTACTCGGTGCCTAACACGCAGGCAGCCTGTGCAGCACCAGAACCCTGGGCAAAGGGATGATTCGTATTCCGGAAATCATACTGCTCGCAGTGAGGCCCAATTTTAAACTTCCTAGTTTCTTTCAGGAATTTCACATTTAAAATGTTCAGGCCACAGCCAATGACAGGTAACTGAAATATGAGAAATAGTTGGTTGAATAATCTTGTGCATACTTCAAAATAGCACACTGTGCACACAAAAAATATGATGGTGCCAATTAAAAATAAATTAGTTTTCAAAATAAGATCACAAATATCCTTAGACGAAACCACTGTAACAATAAAAAGGCTATTCACACACTGGGAAGAAATATTCACAAAATATCTATTCATGTCCACAATATGTAAAGAACACCTATAAATCAATAACAAAAATACAAATGGTTTTTTAATAGGTAAAGAAAACAAAACCAAACCCCCCTCCACTCCACAAAAAAAAAAAAAAAAAAAAAAAAAAAAAAAAAAAAATGGCCAAAAGGCTTGAGCTTTAGCTCAGAAGAGAAGATCTATGAATGACCCATAGAATAGGAAAAAATGTTCAACATCATTGATCAGGGAAATAGAAATTAAACAACTATTAGTATTTTCACTCCCATTCTCTCCCTCCAGCTGGGTGTCATATCTTGGCTGTCGTTCCTCCTGAAGGTCTCCTTGTTCTGCTGTACACCTGGTTCTTCCAGACTTTTCTAACAGTGTTCCCACGCATCTCCTGACTCCAGTCCTTCTCCCAATTCTTCCTTCACTCTTACTTTTCCCCAGTTCCCAGCCTACAGTGTGGAAGACATCCTCCCTTACTGTCCTTGGTCCTCCAAACTCTCCACCCTTCTGCCTCCTCCTGGAACCTGCACCGTTGCAGCCCTCACCAAACGCCCTCCACCAATGCCCAGACGCAAACGGCTCTGCGTCTGGTTATTTTTCTGGAGCTGCTCCTAGCCCAGCCGCACCACCCACAGGATGAACACCATACTCCTTACTTTAGACCCCAAGGCCCTGCAGGCTCCTTCTCCACAGGAACTTCGCATGTTCCTTTCATCTGTGATGCTCAACTCCTGTCTCCCTCTAATCAGCTCCTCTCAGCGCCCCATCTCTGCCCAGCTGTCAATCAGGGAAGCTACCCCTGCTCTCCCTGCCCTGCCCCCCTTCCTGGGCTGACTCAGCTGCCTCTGTGGTTCTCCTAGCCCCAAGGATCTGGCCTTGGCAATGCCCACCACCACTGTTTTTTTTTTTTTTTTTTAAGAGAGAGGGACAGTGAGAGAGACAGAGAAAGAGAGAAACAACTTTATTTAGTTTTTCACATGGCCTTAGTTGCTCCAACACTCAGTTGTGTACATGGTGCTGGGGTTTGAACCCGGGTCTTCGTGCTTGCCAGGCAAGCGCCGAAACCGCTGAGCCACCGCTCCAGCCCCCCACCACCACTGTTTTTCCACACTTGCTCATTTAAATCAATCTCCCTGTCTCTCACACAGTGACAGCAAGCCCCCCTCCCCACATTATACCCCCAAGATGCAACACAGCCTGGCTCCGAGTAGGTGCTCAGGGAGCATTGTGCAGGGGCTGCATGGCTTGGCCCTGTGCTCAGACATAAGCCACACTGCCTGGCTCCAGATCCGAGCTCTGCCCCTTTCTAGCTGTGTGACCTTCACCATGTTACTTGACCTGTCAGTGCAGGACAGGGAATAAGTGAAGGGAGATGCCTAGGGTGCAAAATGTGAAGGGGAACTCAGTCTAGGAGCCCGTCCTTGCCCTGGCCTTGTCTCTGTGCCTCAGTTTCCTTACCTGGATAATAGCTGCCTCCCAGACCTGGAACCATGCGATGATGGACCAGCTCCTGGCTCAGTAAACCCAGTGTCATCCTCACTTGCCAAGTGACTGGAGGCGGAGCTCGTGCCTTCTCAGTCCCTTCTGCCTCTCTCCCGTCTCACGCTCCCTCCCTTGGACCTCCACCCTTGCAGTCCTCTTCTGAAGAGATGGTGCTGTGGATGTTCCAGAGGTGCAGTGGGGTTTACACATCTGTCACCCTTGCTCCCAGACAGGAGCTCTTTGAGGGCATCTCCCGCCCCAGCCCCATCCCAGCACAGAGGGCAGAAACAATGCCTACTTGCTGTTCCTGTTCAAGCTCAGCTCCAGGAGCACCCCCACCCCCATCAACATTCCTGAGGACCCAGATTGCCCCTCAGGATTTGAGGCTGGTGACAGGGAGAGGAGGGAGGTGCAAAACCAAGCAGCATTGTACCTGGATTCAGGAAGCCCCAGTTTGTGGGCAGAAGTACACGTGCGCGCACACACACACACACACACACGCACAGACGAGCGCGCGCGTGCGCACACACATGCACACACACATACACACACATGCACACACACGCGCATGCATTTTCTTAAAACAATAGCTAAACTGTGGAACAAGCCTAGGTATCAATCAACCAATGAATGAATAAAGAAAATGTGGTTTATATACACAATGGTGCTTATTTCAACCATAAAGAAAATGAAATGAGGTCATTTGCAGGAAAATGGATGGAAGCTGAGAACATTATATTAAGTGAAATAAGCCAAACTCAGAAGGTCAAGGGTCGCATACTTTCTGTCCTATGTGGTAGCTAAAGAGGAAAAAAGGAAAGAAAGGGCGAGACTCTTCAGTATCTTCAGTAAAGTATTGGAAAGGGACCAGGGAAAAGGAGGAGGGAGGGAAAGCAGGAATGATATCAGCTAAATAATATTGTTATGCTGTATACATGTGTGACTATGTAGCAACAAATCCCACCATCGTGTGCAGATGGATATTATGTATGCATACACATATGGATATTATGTATGCATACACATATGGATATTATGTATGCATACACATATGGATATTATGTATGCATACACATATGGATATTATGTATGCATACACATATGGATATTATGTATGCATACACATATGGATATTATGTATGCATACACATATATTATGGATATTTATATACATATATAGATTTTTTACACACACATGCATAAGTGTGTGATTTTGGGGGCCGGTACCAGGGATTGAACCCAGGGGTGCTTAACCATTGAGCTGCACCCCAGCACTTTTTATATTTTATGTTGAGACAGGGCCTTGCTAAGTTGCTGAGGCTGACTTGACTTCACGATCCTGCCTCAGCCTCCTGAGCCGCCGGGATTACAGCTGTGTGCTACCGCCTGGCATAAGTGATGGCTAAGTCCCTCTCGAGCCCTCATCCATGTTTTCGGGTGCCTTGAGCTATCTGGGAACATTGCACCTGATGATGCTTCTGTCTAATTGGTAAAGGAGCCTCATTTCTTTTTTCTTTCTCTATTTATCACTCTTGGTCTTGGTCCCTTCCCCAGCCATCCAGGCCACACAGGGGGAAGGCTGAAGGAGTCCAGGTCCCCATTGCCTAGGGAGAATCAGGACCATGGATTCCATGTGCCCAGCCTGGCTGGACCTGTTGCAGCCGGGTGTGGTTGCGGAGACGCAACCTTAAAGCTCATTGCGCAGTGCCATTCTGAACTCGGTGTGCTAGCGAGGTGGCGTTAGTGGGTAACAGGAGCCCGAGAGCTGACAGCTGAATCGCAGGATGCACAGAAAGCCAAGGCACAGCGATTGCTCCCCCTCCACCCGGCATCTGCAGGGGGAGAAAGGGAGCAATCCAGGACATTCTCAGTCAGCAGGAGACAGGTGAAGAACAGTCTAGAATGACACAAAATGGTGTGTGGAGTGTCACCACTTCCAGTTAAATTACAAATGTCCTTGTTGCAATTATGGTTTTATTCAAATCAGCATTTAAGATGCCTGGAAATCAGGATGGAGAGGATCAAGCAACATCGCGAGAGCGGGCGAGCACCTTCAAGATGCACAGGCAGGATCTGCAGCCCCGGGGGAAGTCAGCATAGGATGTGAGGCCCTCAGCAACGCCCCCTGCATGTGTACTGGCAATGTGTCAGCCTGCTGGGAAGAGGAATCCAATTCAAAAGCACCTGGGGTTTGCCTGACATCATTTTTTTTTTCTTCCAGAATACTAACCCAGGAAAATGCTAAATCTTTGGAATTAAAATGACACACGTTTCCCTGAATGGACCACAAAGTGATTCTGGAAAGTCCTCCCCAGGTTTCCCCAGCCCCACCACCAATCCCTACAGCCTCAGCTTCTTCTCCGGGACTGGCCTTCCCTGCGGTATCTTTGATTCTTTCATCTCATCACCTTTCCAACGATGCAGCACAATTCCTCCAGGGTGAACCCTGTCTGGTCTTCTGCCCCCAGGGTGGTTTGAGAGGTGTTGACTCCGCCCCCAGCCTCACCTGACCAATCACATAATTGCATCCCCCCACAGTGATTGGTTCAGACAAGAGCGTGTGACTCAGTTTGGACCAATGAAAGTCTTGCGTAGGCATTCTGCCTAAGCTGCTCAGGGAAAAGGAGTTGGCGTCAGGGTTTGGGGCTTAGAAGAGTGAGTGTGGATCTCCTAAGGGCCACTGAGCAGAGGAAGCTGGCCTGAGATGAATCTAACGAGAGGGAAACAGGAGGAAGAGATGGTGAAAAGTGAGTCCTGGAAAAGTTAAGGCCACTAAATCAAGCCATGCCTGAAATCAGAGACATCTTGATGTAAACATTTTAAGAACACATTTATAACAATTTTTGTCAAGCAGCTTGAGTTATATTTTCTGTTACAACTGGAAAACTTCAAATGGATATGCCCTACATCCCAGAATCCTATACGGTGCATTCTTTACAGTGTTTTTCTACTAAAACTTGAACTCAGGGTGGGTGTTTTGTTGTTGTAGTTGTTGTTGTTTGGTTTTTTGCTTTGTTTTGTTTTTTGTTTTTTATCCTAATCTAGTAGTGCTATATCCACTTTTTAAATTTTCCATGAGAAAAGACTTGCTTTGGGCTGGAGTCGTGGCTCAGCGGTTACAGCACTTGTCTTGCGTGCGTGAGTACCGGACTTCAAATCCCAGCACCACTTGGAGCAATGAAGGCCACATGAAAAACTAAATAAAATTTTCTCACTTTCTGTTTCTCTCTCACTGTCCCTTTCTCTTTAAAGAAAATATTTGCTTTTATTAGCATCTTACTGAACTCTTTTTGGTAAAGACGCTACTGCTTGGCTCTCTCTTCTTGCATGTGTCCATGAGTTTGTGCTGTTTCTGCAAGGATGGAAATGAAGGTGATGCGCTTCATGTCATTGAAATGTCTTAGCGCTCCCAGCCACAGCGCCCTCAAGCACTCCTGCACCCTATGTGCCCACCTCTGCTGCAAATCGAGCGCCTGAGCCTGGTGTTAGGGCTCCGATCGTAATCACAGCAAACAATCGCTGCGCCTTGGCTTTCTGTGCATCCTGCGGTTCAGCTGTCAGCTCTCGGGCTCCTGTTACCCACTAACGCCACCTCGCTAGCACACCGAGTTCAGAATGGCACTGCGCAATGAGCTTTAAGGTTGCGTCTCCGCTGTTGGAGCAGATGTGACACTTGTCAAATAACATGTGCCCCTTCACTATCTCCGAGTGACTTCAGCCTGAAAGGACAGGTTAAGGGCTGATCATTCTTTGAAGGGAGATATTTTGTCTGCTAAATGGTTTTTACTGAAACAATCAAAGCGGCATGTACAACTCCTGAGCAGGGGCAGGGATAAAACAGGAAAAGCGGTGGCGTTTGTATTCAATCTGGCTGGGGTTACAGCCCAGCAAGCGGTTCTGGAAATGGCTATGAAGGTCCCAATTTTAATGCAAAGGGAAGAGTGGGCTGTGCAGCTGGCATAGACAGGCCACACTGAGCTCAGTGCTGTGGGATGCTGTCCTCCCAAAGTACCTCTCCTCAGCACTTGGCCTTGAACCTTGTTATCCCCAGTGTGGTCATTGTCATCATCCACTAGAAGGCCTTGAATTTGGTCTTTCTGTTAACTGCTACCCTTCCAGTGTCTAGAGCAGGGCTCTGCATGCCATAGGTGTCCATAAATTTTTGATGAGTGAAATAATCATTCAACTGACAGGTATGAGCCTCCTTTCAGTGCTTACAGTATTGGGAAGAAAAGTTGGAATGCACAAGAGCTAATTATTGAACATTTCAAGAGTATTTTTATATAACCCTTGTCCAAGTACAGGCTCCATTTTATGTATAAATTGTAAACTGCCATCACCGACATGTGACAAGCTTACGCCCTTCAATGACATGGTTGCCCTGAACCTGCTGACCACACTCCACCATCTAGTGGCCCACACCTTGGGTCATTACAACTTGCACATAAATTTTAAAATATAATTAAATTAGCTATCAGTATTTAAAACCAGGAGGGGGATTTTATAATAAAATATGAATTTCTAGCTTTCCCAAAATAACAGAAGGGCATTCACCTTCCTGCAGGGCCACAGTTGGCTGGAACTGAGAAGTGGATGGTCCCAGCAGATGAAGCATGTGATCTCTAATTTGCTCCAGTCCTGACCTGGCTCCCTTGCTCTGCTTATCTACCTGCTGAGAGAGACTTGTGAGCGTGCTGCAGGGAGATCTGGGGTGTCCTACGGGAAGAAGAGGTCTGTTGCTTTCTGTCCCTGTGAGTTTTTTTATGAGACAATGCAGAAATGGATCCTTAAGAATGCTGATCATTTAAATTGTCATTATCAAGTATTTTTACCATAACTTTTCTGTATTTTAGATGTGTTTAGATACACAAATAATTACTGCTGTGTTAACACTAGCCTGCACTATTCAGTTCTGACACATGCTATGGAGTTATGCAGCCAAGAAGCACTAGCGTGCAGTAGGCCGAACCACCTAGGATTGGATACTGCAGTAGGCTGAACCATCTAGGATTGGATACTGCAGTAGGCTGAACCATCTAGGATTGGATACTGCAGCAGCTGAACCACCTAGGATTGGATACTGCAGTAGGCTGAACCATCTAGGATTGGATACTGCAGTAGGCTGAACCATCTAGGATTGGATACTGCAGTAGGCTGAACCACCTAGGATTGGATACTGCAGTAGGCTGAACCACCTAGGATTGGATACTGCAGTAGGCTGAACCATCTAGGATTGGATACTGCAGTAGGCTGAACCACCTAGGATTGGATACTGCAGTAGGCTGAACCATCTAGGTTCAGGTAAGTGCAGAAGGCTATGCCATCTAGGTGTGGATAAGGGCAGTAGGCTATGCCATCTAGGATTGGATAAGGGCAGTAGGCTATGCCATCTAGGATTGGATAAGGGCAGTAGGCTATGCCATCTTGGATTGGATAAAGGCAGTAGGCTATGTCATCTAGGATTGGATACTGTGCAGTAGGTTAGACCATCTAGGATTGGGTAAGTGCAGTAGGTTAGACCATCTAGTTTTGGATAAGTGCACTTTTATGATCCCACCAAGCAAAACCACATAATGATGTATTTCTAAGAACCTGTCCTCAGCATTAATCACATGACCATATTTGCTAGCTGGATTGCTTCAAAGACTCCAATCCTGTCCAAGATGGATTAAATGTATTTTTTGAGAGAATGTAGAAATACAAATTTTGAAGTAAACATTTGCAATGTTTTAACACACTAACACTCCACAGGTCAGATGCAGTGTGCCTGCAGGTCGCTTGCAGTCCATGTGCACTGGTTTGGAACTTCCAGGCTGGATTTTTGTAGCAGATGCTTGGCACCTCTTAGACCTCACCTCTTTGGGGTTCTCTGGGACACTCAGCGCCTGCATCCCTTGTCCTGGGGTCTTTCTTGGGCTGTGCAACTCACACATGGGACACTGACCCTGTTTGGAAGAGCCCACGCTGATGAATGATGGGAGCTGGTGGATAAACACCCCAGCCCCGTACCCTCCCCAGGATGACTCTGAGACACGAGGGTGCACCACATTAGCTCAGTCCCCAGCAGGATGGAGGCCCAGTTCAATTTGCTTGATAACAAATTCTTCATTTCCTGTCTGCTTTTCCTGTCTCACCTCTACCACCCTCTTTTCTGGGACCTCTTCTCTCCAAATTGCATATGAATTCTTGTCTTAGGGTCTGCTTCTCCAGGAATCCAAATAAGTAATTATCCTGGACACCTGTCACTTGGGAAAACTGGATCTTCCAGAGTGTCTGGGTGGCATTGACCAGACATTGCTTAATGGAATGGAGTTAGGTTCCAAGACCACGTTAGCACTGAAATAAGCTTTTAGACAATCCCTCCTGATTTTGGAAAATGAGGGTGGGGGAGGGGAAGCCTTCAGTCTCAGTGTATTCATTTGCATTTAAATTTGAAGTTGAAATTAAGGCTTTTAGAAACTTTTAATTTCTATTTAATTATAAGAATTCCACTGCAGGGTATCTATCTGATTTAGAAGAATAATTAAAATTAACTATGGCTGCAGTGATTTGCCACAGTGTATGTCTGTCTTTCAGGACATTAAGCAATAGTAAATTATTTGTGGCTGGAGGTGCTCTCTATGTAAATTCTCATCAGAATAGAATTTGGGGGTAGAGAAATTCAGATTATGAAAATCACATGCAAGTTTGAACATCAGAACCTGATAAATGCTTCCACTGTCACCATTACTTCTCTTAATATCCTCAATTAAATGATTTAAAACAGAACCAGAGATAAGCAAGATCAATTAATTTTATAAGATGATCAAAGGAATGTGGTTCAGTATTGTGAACACTGTAACGTGATAATGGTTTTATCAGACAGGAAAAATAACTCAAAAGTGGCTCAGACCTTATTCGTTTTAGCTCAAAGGGTTTTTATTTGTGATTCATCAGATTGTCTTTTGTAATGAGAGTTTGAAGATGCTGCTTGTTAAGTTTAGAAGAAAAATAATTTAGACATTAAAATAGATATTATGCTTGGTTGATTGTATGTCAATCCTTATATGCAATACCAGCCGTCAAACTATCTCGATCCTGTAACCTGTTGGAAGGAGGCTTCGAGAGGGGCTGGGGAGCTGCCAGGAGCAATTACATTGATCTTTCTGAGCACTGAAGGAGGGGGCTCTACCTTGGTTCTGCATCTGAGGTCTAAGCTGGAGGCCAAATGGAAGATACCAAACTAGACAGGGATTCTCTGCTCAGACGAAGGAGGTGCCATTGGGAATTTGGGAGTGACAGAGTGAAGGGAAGGATCATTTTTGAAAGGCTACATTTATCTGCTGTGTGTATTGGGGTTAAGAATGATTTAATTATTTATACCTCTCTGCCTTTCAAAAAGGAATTAAGGTAGCTTCCTCTGGAAGAAAAGACAGAAACAATGAAAGAACACAAAAAAGAATGAAGCTGGGAAATAAAGGGATGGTGGACAATGATAATGGTGGCTCAAACTAAGTCAAGGAAAATGCAATTAAAAGTAAATTTGGGTTCAGAGCTTCCTGGCAATCAAAGCAAAAAGGGAAACATGATGAATTAATACCGCTTATTATCCTGTTTACAATTAAAAAGAAATGGCCTTTAATGTCTAAATTTTTCCCCAAGAATGAAAAAGTGAATACAATCATAGAGATTTTTAAAAAACAGAAAAGGTAATAGAATATGAAATCCAAAATTAATTACTCTGTAAGTTACACTGGTTCATTTGGAACAGAAGTCTTACGTCTGATAGGAGCCACAAGTTATCAAGGTATAAGAAGGCCTCTGTCCTATGATGTCAGTCTCAATGGTTAGAAATATCAACATCAATCTAGTTTTTCATAGACATTATAAGCTGGTGTTTAGGCTAATGAGCCATAAATATGTATTCGGTAAGAATGAGATTGATCAAGTAATGGCTTCACAACTTTCAGGATCAGCTGACTTTGAGGAGAGAGAGAATGAGACCGCAGCAAGCAGGATAGGTGGCTGGGATCAAGTGGCTTTCTGGCAGGCAGCTCCCTGCGTGGGCCCTGGTTAGATCTCCCACCTCTGAAAGGCTAAAGCTCCATTTGCTAAGTGGCTCATGGCTGTCGCCTGCCCTGCATTAGCGAGGCTCTTTGGGGCTTATTGGAAGTACCCTGGCATGCTCTCTGATTAACCAGGCTGTTGTGTTCTCTCCCTCTGCCGAAATTTCCAAGGCTAATCTCTCACAACTCCCAGGCCCAATGGCCACAAATGGCAGCCAGAGCCTGGACCAACATCCGTGGGAAACCAGAGGTGGGCACAGTGTTGGACTCGGCTGTCCTTGTGAGATTCCGAGGGAAGATACGCCAAGGGGCTTTTCCAGCTAATGGTGACCGTTCTATAAGTCTGATGGCACCTCACACACGATTCCTGCAAGAACCTGTGTGGCCAGTCACTGGTCACTCCACCAGCCCCGGGGCCAGTGCACGAGCTGAAACACCCAACTCCGTCAGCAGTGCAATTGCATTTACGCTGTTTCATCATTCAACCGGGCCTCAAACTGTGCCTTTTAAACGATCATGTGACCAGATGTAGCTTGAATAGTCAACTTTGAAAAAAGTCGTCTTTGCAATTCCTTCTGATTGAGTTAGGAGTCTGCTATTTCTTTCATTTCTTAAAACTTTTTTAAACTTTTTTTTTTTTTAAAGAGAAAAGGACAGTGAGAGAGAGAGAAAATCCATTTTTATTGAGTTTTTCACATGGCTTTCGTTGCTCTGACACTTAGTTGTGTACGTGGGTGCTGGGGTTTGAACCTGTGTAGACGCGCATGCCGGGCAAGTGCCTGTAACCACCAAGCCACGGCTCCAGCCCTGGAGTCTGCTATTTCTTGCTGCCTTCTGCCCTGCCCAGCCCCCTCCCCGTAAAAATATTTGAATCAAATTCAATCAGTACTTGATGAATTGATACAATTTCAACTACAATGTCTTTATTTTGAACTACGCTTTCAGTATGCTTTAAAACAAAAATAAAATCTTGGGGAATCCGGATCATATATCAAGCATGGAATATCGCATTCCCACCCTTGGACAGAACAGTGTGAACCAACATTTCCAATGGCTTTTAATCAAATTAGTTTTTTTTTTTTTTGGCACTGGGTATTGAACCAAGGGGTGTTTAAACACAGCCGCATCCTCAGCCCTTTTTATTTTTTATTTTTCCTTTGAGACAGGGTTTTGCTAAGTTGCTTACAGCCTCCCTAGATTGCTAAGGCTGTCTTTGAACTTGTGATCCTCCTGCCTCAGCCTCCCAAGTTGCTAAGATTACAGGCGCAACTCAAATCAGGTTTTAAACAAAGTTTGAGAAGCAGTCCTGAGTAATTAATTTAGCAAATGATACACTTAATTCTTAAAACAAGTCAAATTGAAAGCAAAATCTTATGTCTAACACAAAGCTACCACTTTTTGAAAAAATCATTTAACTTTGGCAGGGAATGCTTCTTTTATACTTAGTAGTATAGGGAAAGCAATTTGGAGATATCAGTGAAATCAAAAGAGAATTTTATAGCAATTAATTTCATAAACAAATCAAAATGTTAATAGTTTTAAATGAAATCAGGCTATATTTTAAAGTACAATCATATTTGGAAAAAATAATAAGAAAAATGAGAACATTTGAAGCTTACAGAGAATACAGCCAGTTTTTATTTTATTTTTTAATCAGTGTAAACTGTTCCTGGTAAAACCCACGCTAGGCTATTGCATACGCAGCAGCTCTTATTAAAATGCATTAGAAAAACCCAAGTGCCATTAGATAATGAAACTGACCGGAGGTGTTTTCTAGTGTTCCAATTAATACCCTGGTGGTTACAGTGTAACGACTCAACTCAACTCCAGATGTGAATGGTACTTAAGGATCTCAGAGCTGCTTCTTAGCAGATTGCTTCTGAAACACAAAAGCACTAAATTAAAATAATCGTTTCATCTGACCATTTCCCCCTTTTCCTTTGACAACCAAAGCGAGAGCCTCCTCTGAACTCAAAAAGCACGGAGCCTAGGAGGGCAAGAGCACCCTCCAGTCCTGCCCCATGCCCAGATGCTCAGTAAATAAATACATGCGTTGTGACTTATCAGAGCTCATCCAAAATGCTGTACTCTTTCTTTGGAGATCTTTGTTGTTGCCTTTGGTACTGGGGATTGGACCCAGGGGTGCTTCTTAACCACTGAGCCACATCCTCAGCTTTTTTATTTTTTATTTTGAGTCAGGGTCTCACTAGGTTGCAGAGGCTGGCTTTGAACTTGAGATCCTCCTGCCTCAGCCTCCAAGGCTGTTAGGATCGCAAGCGTGTGCCACTGCACCCAGCTTCTTCCGAGATCTTAAAGTCAGCTGCTGCACCTCAACTGCAGCCTATTGTGACTCAATCTTCTTTTGATGAGAGAACCCCAAAGGGCGACAGGCCCACCACAATAATTTTCATTTTGTGCATTTCTAAATAACTTGCATTTCCTTATTTAATCCTCACAGCCACCTTGTAATGTAGCATCCCAATTTTACATAGCCAGACGAACTACCTTCCTGTAGGGTGCCAATCCAGGAGATAGCAGGTCGATTTGACCTGGTCAGCTTAGATCCATTCTATCTGTGACAACAACAGGGCTTCACAAACTACACTATGGTCCCAGGGTCAGGTCCAGCCTATTTTTCTAAGTTCTATCAGGACGCAGGTGCCCCATTTGTGCCCTGTGTGTGACTGCTTTCTGTTACTATGTGCAGCTGAGCAGCTGCACAGAAACCCAGCCACAGAGCCTAAAATATTTGCAAGCTGGCCCTTTCAGAAAAAGTTTACTGATCCCTGCTCTCTACCACTTGCTTAAGATAAAGAGGGATCACTGTTTAAACCTCTCCTGCTGAGTTGTTTTGAGGAATTAAATAATTTATGTTGAAGTCTGAGTGCAGTGCCTGGCACTCAGAAGAAGGTTAATAAATAATAATGAAAAGCAAGGATTTATCATTGCATTTTTTGGTCTCATCTATCTGCATCCATTTATTGAGTGTAAAAGGTCAGGATCGCTAAAGTGCGATTGTTCCAGAGTGTTGGAGAGAAGTGGGGACTTTTGGAGAAGCTTTGAACAAGGTCAGAAAACTATTCTTTCCAATGGTTCTGCAGAGGACGTGTGGCCTGGCCTTTCAGTTTTTCACCCTAAGGAGAGGTAGCTATAGTTTGGATCTTAAATTGCCTCAGAATGTCCAGGTGTTAAAGGCCTGGTTCCAGCTTGGAGCTGCAGATAGGTATTGGAACCTTTAAGAGCTGAGCTTACCGAGAGGTCTCCAAGCCATTTGGAGGTGTGGCCTTGAAGGCCCTCTCCTCTTCCTCCTTTTGCTTTTTGGCCATGAGGTGAATAGTTTTACTCCTGCCATGATCACCCACCATGATGTGCACCACAGCCCAAAGCAACAGGACAACTGCTATTCCACTCCTACGTTTCTTTCCAGAGGATTTAGAATCAGCACATTATAGTGACGCAGCAATATCTATGTTCATAGCAGCTCAATTTACTGTTGCTAGGCTATGGAAACAACCCAGATGTCCCTCACTGGATGAATGGATCCAAAAACTGTGGTACATTTATACCATGGAATTTTACACAGCAATTAGAAACAATGATATTGCAGCCTTTGACGGTAAATGGATGGCTATGGAAGAGATCATGCTGAGTAAAATCAGCTTAACCCAGAGAACTAATGGTCGATTGTCTCCACTCATCTGTGGAGGTTGGGACTAGACCCTGGCCAGTGAGAAAGTTGGTCTATTATCATGTGTTAAGTCCAGGTAAGGTGTAATGCTATACAACATAATCCTTTTTTAGAGATATTGTGGGAAGGGGAAGGGAGGGATAAGGGTGGGTAATTGGGGGGCACTCCTGGGGGTAATTATAATATCCAGAATCTATACACATTTGATATTATTTTGTTAAAAGCTTGTATGGTTGTTCAAAAATAAAAAAAAGTCAAAAAAATAAAAAAATAAAGAGAGAATGACAGTGAGAGAGACAGAATCAATTTTTATTGAGTTTGTCACATGGCTTTCGTTGCTCTGACATTTACTTGTGTACTTGGGTGCTGGGGTTTGAACTCGAGTACTTGCACATCCCGGGCAAGCGCCGTAAACACTGAGCCACCGCTCCAGCCCAACTTCTGTAATTTCTATTGCAAAAGGTGTTGAAAATTTTTGAACACATGTAAGCCCCAGTATTTCAAAATTTTTGTTGCTATTATGGATGACATTTTTAAACTATATTTTCGATAGTCACAGTATATGTGGATGCTGAGTTGGGTTTTCTTAATAGAGTGTTCTTCTATCCAGAAGTATTTCTGTACTTTTATAGTTTATCAATTCTTTTGGATTTTTCTAATGCACTATTAATACAATTTTCATTTCTACCTTTAAAATTCTTCTACGTCTTTATTTTCCTTATTTTATTTTACTCTGGGGCCTCCAAAACAATGCTGACTGAAAATGTAACAGAGGTCGTTCTTGTCTTTCCCCTCGCCCTCAGTGCTTCTCGGGTTTTACCCCCGTGTAAGGTACTCACCGTGCATTCTCATCAATTCTGTTCATCAAGTAAGGACGTCTCCTTCTATTCACAATTTGTGATGGCTTCGGTGTTAAATAAGAACTGAGTTGAAATGGACTTTTCTTTCAGCAATTATTGTTATGATCATGTTTAGTCTATTAACATGGTAAATTATATTAATATATTTCCTAATTTTAACATATCCTCTGTAGGATTAATTCTATTTGCTTATGAGTGCTTTCCTTGCTAGATTTTTTTAAAAGGACTCTTACATCTGTCTTCATAAGTTACATTTTCTCCTATTTTAACTTTTCTATAGCATTCTTCTCTTCCTTTGCTGTCAATTAGAAAACTTTGTATTCTGGGGTATAAGTTGTGTATCTTCCACTTTATTAACTCTATTCTTTATTATTTTCCCTTTTTTTTTTTCCTTTGGTACCAGGATTGAACCCAGGGGTGCTTCACCACTGACCAGTATTCCCAGCCCTTTTTATTTTTCGTTTGAGACAGGGCCTTGCTAACTTGTGATCCTCCTGCCTCAGCCTCCCTAGCTGCTGGGATTACAGAAGTGCACCACCACGCCCAGCTTTTCTAACTTCTTGAGTTGGACGCTTAGCTTGGTAATTCTTCTACACGAAGAATTTCACTTTATATAGTTTTATGCATAAGTTTTGAAAATTTTAATTCAGTTCTGAATAGTGTGTAATTTCCATTATATATATATTTTCTTTCCTGACCCTGCTTTTAGAAACCCCCATCTTTAATATTCTGTATTTTCATCACCATACATAAGCTTATTGTTACCTTCGATTTGTTCTTCTTAATATTTATTGTGCTTCTTTTATTTGAGGACTCTTGGCAGTTCAATTCCAGGGAACTCGTGGACTCCATCTGCCCTTTAATGTGAGGTTCTTGTCCATTCTTTCCCCCGTCACTTCTGAAACTCCTGCCGCATGTATTTCAACCTTCCGGCTCTTCCCTCTGCGTCATCCAATCTCTGTCTCATAGAATATTTTTTCCATGCTTCTGCATGCTGTTCTAAGTAATTTTCTCAGATCTGTCTTATGGCTCACTAATTCTCTATATTTAATTTGCTATTTAACTAGTCCTTTGAATTTTAAATGTCAATGAAAATATTTTTCACAAATGTGAAGTTATTAATCACAGCTTAGACGTTGCCTCAATGGCCAAGAAGTGTCAATTAAACAAGCGATACACTAAATTATAGTGCATCTATGGGTAGATGATTATGTTGCCATTAAATTCAAATTGCAAGAAAAATTAAAACTGCAATAAACATGAAACAAACAGCAAAATAAAATTTATTAAAGTAAAAATGTAGGCTGTGGTGTAGCTCAGTGATAGAACAAGTGCTTAGGATATGCAAGATGCTGGGCTCAATCCCCAGCACCAAAAGAAATAAAGCAATAAAAACAAAAAAATAAAAAATACAGAAATGATAAATGTGCCCTCATTATGAACATCTGTAAGAGTGATTACATAAGAGTAGCTATAGCACCACGAGTAGTGCAGATGACCTTTTCCAGCCAACCTTTCTGTAACAGTATTGTAGTATTTTCATTATTAAAAACCTCCCCTTAAGGGGCTGGAGCAGTGGCTCAGCAGTTATGTCGCTTACCCGGCATGTGTGAGGATGCGAGTTCAAACCCCAGCACCACGTACACAACTAAGCCTCTGAGCAACGAGAGCCACATGAGAAACGAAATAAAATTGATTCTCTCTTTCACACTGTCCCTCTCTCTCTTGAAAAAAAAGAATCCCTCCTTAAAATGCATTTATCCTACCAAGAGAGCATTTGGGGACAAACACTGAATGAGGTTAGAATTAGCACTTGTTTAAATATGTCCCTGCTGTTGAGTATGCCTTACAAGCAGGAATTCATTTCTGGATACCAACTGATATTCAAAATCTTTTTGTTCATTTTGGATTCTAAGGTGTTCTTCCTGTCCCACAGTTGAGTTTAGAAAATTAAAATCTACGCACTTACTTGTATCATAACTCAGATACCCCTGGCCTTGCATCCTGCTTTTCTCTAAACAGGATTAAGAGTTACATTTGGCTTTTAATATAATCTATTAGGAAGTGAAAATGCTTTTCCCTTTGATAAGGTGTACCTTAAAAAAAAAAAAAAGATTTCAAACCATAGACCACACTTAAACAAATGAGGGCTTTAAAAGAATATTAGATCTCTGGGTTTTGCTAAATAAAAGACAGTTTGACATGTTTAAGAAAGAACTTCATGGCTGTGAATTAACTAATCATAGTCATTTCTTGCGCAGCAGAGCAGAGGTTTTTCTTGCATTCCTGGTGGCCGGAAACATTCAGAGAAGATGCACAAAGACAGCTCCACAGACATCCACAGCGAGTCCTTTGCTTTGGTGAATTTCCGTCCTTCCTTCTTCCTGGGGTTTCAGAGGCGTTTTCTCTGCAGATCCAGAGGTGCCCTTCCCAAGTATGCGGTCCGCACTCCTTCACCTTGATAAACAAAAGGAGAGTGGTCGCAGTGTAAAGGAATAAAGAGAGCCCTTCTCTAAAACGTCAGGAGTTTTGATTCGGCTACAGCTACTCTCGTTTCTTGTTCCCAGGGTAGTCCATGGATCTGTCCGATCCTCTGTTCCGACCGTCATCCTTAAACACGGTGATCTTCATAAACGCGCTTCTGTTTCCATTTACGCTGCAGAGGTCATAAGATGTGGCTGGTTTATGAGTTTATTCTGCCGTGTGTCACCACAGGCCGGTCATCGGGCCAGCCGGATGGATGGGCAGCGCTCACCTCCCATTTATTACTCTTGTCAACTCGTAAGGGATTTTTTTTTTTTATTTTTTTACCTTATGAAAGGCCCATCAGCAATGAATCAGTGAAGTGAAGACGACAGTTGATTTGTGAATTTAGATTCTATAAAGTGACTCCGCTTTGGTGGGCTGTGTAGATAAAGCAACCGTCATGATAAGGTGGCAAGTGCAATTCCACAAAACCAAATTTATTGCACATTTGAGGAAATCATCCTATTTTAAAATGCCATAAATTCTAAATTGAATATTACTTATTCCCATGAATTTTGATTTATATTTTGAATATTTTTAATGGGATGCTAAATAGCCTAGGCTGGAAGTTATGAGCTTATGCATTTCTCCTCACGGGCTATTGTGACTTTCCGCAGAATATATTGGCCATTCTTAGGATTTTATTTGTGTGGACTGCCGTGGGGGTGGGGCAGTGGATTCGTGCACCTGCTGAGGGCGCCCCATGGGGAATGACCTGGATGCTGGTTATGAAGAAAGAGAGTGGGCTGCAACCGTCCTTCCTCCAACCCAGTGGGTTCACAAGGCTGCTGCAAAGCTCAGAAAGGAACCTTTTGCTCTCGATCAGGCAAATTTGCAATAGCAGTAGGAGAGAATCCAGACTCTGCAGGCAGGCTCCATCCTCTCTGTAACACACAGTGCCCTAGTAATTAAGAATTTCCATAACTACCTATTTATAGCCCGTTCTACCATCAGACTACATCCCCTTGCTCTCAGCTGCAGCCCCATGGAGCCCGGAAGCCAGATCCCCTCGGAGAAGGGAGACTGAAAAACATCACTTCTCAGAGTGCTTCCCATCGGCCAAGAATTCAACTTCCTCCTGAACTGATAGTTAAAAAGCAGCCCTGTTTCATTTCAACACCAACCACTGAAGCACTCAAGAAAAGGTACATCTAATTACCTTTTAGCAAGGAGAAAGACCAGGAAAGAGCCTTCCAACCTGAAGTTGAAAACTGACAGCTTCCCAGGGTCCCCACCGGGCAGAGGCCTCCCGGGGCGGTGGAAAGACAGCCTGGGTTGGAAGTTCATTGAATGTGGGACGGCCGGCTCCCCCAGTCCCATGTCCACAATTCACCTAGCACCTGGCTTTGTGTCTGGTAGGTTCTGAAACTGTCAGATGAGCTCTTCAGCGTTGCTCAGCAGAGACTAGGGCCACCTTGCCATCAGGCCCTGGGGGCACAGCTGCTCTCCAATCAAGAGAAACTTCTTGTTCGTTGAAAGGTTAGGCTGAACAAGGATTTTATGTGGGGGAGTGCCTGGTAGTGCCAACCCTCTGCTGAATACTTTTAATCACTGCTGCTTTCAGCACTGGTGCCTTAAAGACATGAACCTGGCACAGAACCTGCTAGAAAGGTTTTAAATCTCTGTAAGGTGGAATCCACTGCTTCTAGGACCAGAGCCCTTGTCAGCCCTGATGCCCCCAAATAAACTGTGCTGTTCTTAACATTGTTTTTACTGTATTTTTTCTGCCCATAGGGCAGAGAGGAAAAGAGAAACATATAAATAAATAGAGGGGGGCGTTGTTTGTTTTTTGTTTTTTGTAAAAAGGAGTCAGGAGAGGGGGAACTCTGGCTCTGTCCAATTTCCGTCTCTCCAGCCACCACAACTACCAGGGTTTGAAGCTCAATTTGTGTCGGTTAAGTCATAAACCCCATTACTCCAGAGATGCCTTTGTCAGCTGAGGCCATAGGGGGGCATCTGCTGGATACCTGCATGTGGCCCCTCTAGGTAGCCCTGGCTTCCTCCTGGTAAGGCTCCAAAAGGGACTGCCCAGAGGGAGGTGGGGGTGGAGGAAGGAAGAGGGAGCTGTGCACAGAGAGAGGGGGGAAGATAAGACAGATACATAAAGATAGAGAGAACAGAAGAGCGAGCGAGATGTTAAGTCGAGTAGAAGCAGAATCAGAGGCTTGTCCTTTTCGTGAAGAAGCCTAGGAAGGTCGAATCGCGCATCTTGCATCCTTTTCATTAAAGCAGAGTCACTGTGAGAGAACTATACTCAAGGGGAAGGGAAGGGACTCCACCCTCTGAAGGGAGAGAGTCAAAGATCCATCCTAAGGGGGCCATGCAGAGCAGCTGTGCCACTCATCCTCAAAGGTTCTTAGAAGTCCTGCGGCCCTGTTGGGAGCCAAGATCTGCTGCTGGGAGGTGCCCAGAAGCCTGCAGAACTCCACAAGTCTCCTTTGAAAGCGTGTGAGGACAGTGGAGCTGGCAAGTCCCCTTCCCAGGGGCGGGTGCCCAGAGCACCTCCTGCAATGGCATTGTTTTGCTTTAGGGGCTTTGGGAGAAGAGTGCAGAGGCCAGTCCTAGGCCTTCTCATGAGCACCGAGTGCCATTTGGTTGTTTCTGGAACATCGCTGTGCCGCCTCCTCTCTGTGCAATGTGTCTGCTTCTTTTCTTGTGCTTGGCAGGCTCTGTTCCCCCTCTACAGCCCACACTTGAAACCTGTCTTCTCCTTAAAACATTCCAGGATGTCCCCAGGTAGACTTGGTTCCTCCTGCCCTTCTCTTCCTCTACAGACCATCATTCTTATGTCCATCGCAGTATCAAATAGTCTATCACCTGATCTTCTAGACTGAGACAGGAATCCTGTCCATCCCCAAACATAGCCCCTAGAATGTGCCCGTTGCTTAGCTACCATAAATGTTGGCTCAGATGAGCTTAGGAAAATGGGCAATTATTTTAGGCGAGGTTTTTGCAATGTGGGGTGTGTGCAAGCTTAACTTCATAAGATCCTTTACAGGAAGAGTGTTGTAGTCAGCTCTCATGTTGCTCTGACTAAATGCACAACAAGAATAATTTAGAGGACTCAGAGGTCTCAGTCCGTAGATGGCTGACTCCATTGCTCTGGGCCCAAGATGAGGCAGAGCATCATGGAGGAAGGGCCTAGCGGAGGAAGGGTGCTCAGCTCAGGGTCAGGAAGCAGAGAGGAGAGGGAAGGGACTTCAGGGAAGACACACCCTCCCAGGCCACACCCCAGTGGCCCACCTTCTCCAGTCACGCCCACCTACCTACCCTTGGCACCCAGCCATGCAAACCAGCAGGGACCAATTAGGCGACAGCTCTCATAATCTAATCATTTTACTTCTGAATATTTCTGCATTCACACAGGAGCTTTGGGGGTACCTCACATAACAAAGGGTTTTGTGGCGAGTAAGTTTGGTTTTAAAAATCTGTCTTTTTTTTCATTTGTATTTCCCTCTTGGAGATTCACAAAACACATCAACACCCAAACATGAGATTAGACATGTAAGCTCTGGGGTCAGCCTGGATTTGAATTCCAGCCATGCCCTGATGCAAGTCACTAAATATAAGCACCTTATTTTCTCAGTCTATAAATGGGAATGACATTACTAATCCCTACCTCTTAGAGTTTGTTCATGTTGAGAAAATAAAATAATTCATGAAAGGCACATGCTAGGAATTCAGTGATTGTTGGGTATTAAAATTATCCTTAAATGTTCGGAGAAGTCCTGCAACAAATGATCTCAGTATTTCCCCAGCTTATTTAAAAGTGGAATTTTTTTTTTACATACTACAATATTTCATACTCATATTTTATAAAATACAACTATGGAAGACTTGATAATATTGGAAGTTTTTCTCCAAAAAGTAGATGATGCTTTAAAACTGGAAGTATTTAAAGCTAGCATAATTCTTTTGCAAGGAAATAAATCAGAATTTGTGGTTAATGAATGAGTAGAAGGCACTCCACTCTCGGTGACATCTCTTTAACTGATGGCTGCTGTCCTTTGTGGGAATTCTTAGCCTTGATGAAAGTGCTTCAGATGTATTTGACTACGTGTTCTCAGCAGCCAGCAATGTGAAAGAGGACAGGCAGGCTTGCTGGGTGATCCCAACAAGTTGGGTCAACACCTTTCACGAATGCTCAGTGCTGGGCCCACGGTCCTTACCGGTGTGAGTGGGAACGGATACTGTGCTCCTTACAGTCAGGACTCTCCATCTCCCATGGGGACCTGCACTTCCTGCTTCCAGAAACCTTGCTACTTGTTTTTGGTTTGCAAGGCTGCTTTTGAATTTGCCCCTTGTGGACACTTGAGGATGTCAGGGGCTCCCTAAACTCCCAAATGGGCCTGGAGTCCAAGGACACTGTCAAAATAAAAGCGGCTCTCTGGGGCCTGAAGTGAGTCAACACAAATGGCTTCAACTGCCTCAAAGTCATTTCTCCTTTTTCAAAATATACCATCTTCATCTTTCTGTGGGAAACCACTCCTTCCCCAGTCCTGGGCTGTGTACCTTCAGGTGAACCCAATTCTATCCCTGGCAACAGAGGCAGGCACATGACCTGAATCTGGCCAAACAAAACATCCACCCTCCTTCTTCAGAGATGGAGGCCAGCAAGGAGCCCAGGGAGGAGCTACAGGATGAAAGCCTAGGTGGTTAGGGGAATGTGGGGCTGCCCTTGTCCAGAGAAACTCAGACACCAAAACTCAGTGAGACCTCCTCTTTATTTACAGATGGGGCGCCAGGGGGGTGGTGCACACCTGTAATCCCAGCAACTTGGGAGACTGAAGCAGGAGGATTGCAAGTTTGAGGCCAGCCTCAGCAACTTAGCAAGACCCTGTCTCAAAATAAAATTTAAAAAAGGATTGGGGGTGCAACTCAGTGGCAGAGCACCTTTGGGTTCAACACCCAGTACCACAAATTCAATTAATTAAAATTTTAAAATGGATCCAGGACAGTGGTGCATGCCTGTAACCCCAGTGGCTCAAGAGGCTGAGACAGGAGAATCACAAGTTCAAAGTCAGCCTCAGCAACTTGGCAAAGGGGCCCTGAGAAACTTAGCAAGACCCTGTTTCAAAACATAAAAAGGGTTGAGGGATGTGGCTCAGTGGTTAAGCACCTCTGGGTTAATCCCTGGTGCCCCTAAAAAATTTAAACAGGGAAAGAGGAAACTTGAAACTCCACACATCACAGTTCCTCTCAGGAATAATAAATAATACTATCACGTCTACCTTTTATTGAGTATTTATAATACGCCAAGCTCCTGCATTTCCCCAGGTATAAAACACACCATTTCCCCTCTAAACAGTTCTGAAGTCAGAACGCATCTCCAGTGGAAGCGTTCCCAGTTGCTTCAGCCAAGCCGTGGTCATTGCTTTAACCAACATACCCCACTTCCCTTTTTGATGAAGGCCCAGGGCTATGTCTGATCAAAAGCTATGCCTAAATAAATCTTTTATTTTTAACTTTTAAAAAAATCCAAATGATAAGAAAGCTGTGGGACAGGGTTTAATCACCACTGTTTTATTTTATTATACAGACACAAAATAATGCTGCACTTTGTAACATGGGTCCTGAATCTCATACACCTAGGGGTTGGAGTCAGGGCTATTTTGCATTTAAAGCAACCAAGGCTTGGAGAGTTGAGCTGACTGCTCAGATCGAACACCACACTCTTAGTACTGAACCAAAATGTAAATAAAGACCATAAAACTCAGTCAAAGAAGATCAGTTCAAGACTCAAATCATAACCGGGCTTTGATGTTTAGGTTAAGACATCTCATTTGTGGTGGTGGACAGAGATCATCTTTAATCATTCCTCTATTGAAAGACAATTTTTTTTTGATACTGGATATAGAACCCAGGCATGCTTAATCATTGCACCACATCCCTAGCCCTGTTTTTCTATATTTCCCCAAATCCAAACCTTTCCCTAGTATTGCTGCCTTAAGTAACGTCATCTCATGCAGTGGCATTTTGAGAAAGTGGTTTGTCATCTACAGGATTAGAGGGAAGCCAAGTTCCCAAATCTGCTGTTTCTCTACCAGAAAATTGATACCAGGGACTTGCAGAGAAAAGAGACTGAGCAAGTTTGTTTCAAATAACAAAGGCCCCAGGTGCAAGAATGTGGCAACAATTAGGATATGATTTCCTATGGGAAAATGTCACTTAGCTTATTTCAGCCAAATGTCCAAATTGTTATAGACAATTTTTCTGCACAAAGTCCCCTCCTACATCCCAAATTTCTTAAAATGAGAACCATCCAATCTGGCTTCAGAGTTTGCACTTGGGGGCATGAGTTTGATTCTGGAATAAATTTTACCGTGGAAGAAGGGTCCTGGTGCAGACGGAGCATTGCTGATGGAGAGTACACAAGTGGAGGCACTGTGAGCTTTTTGCTCCGAGGCTGCTGTGGAAAGTGGCTTTCCCGTGAATATCAGATGCTTTATTACCTTGGCTCTGGTGACCTCATCTACCAGAATGAAGTCATCCATCCCGCCAGGGAAGACAAACCTTCGTTCCAGGGAATCCATCAGGCCCATCAGAGGCCCTGCTCGCCCCCTTATATCCAGCCAGGGAGCAGGTGAGCAGTTGAAACTCTGATAGGCCCCAGAGAGCCCCGGTACTTCATGTTCCACTAAATGAAAAAGGAGCCCAAAGACCAGGGAATCACCAAGTGCTACTGCGGAAGCGCAGACTGACATCGTCTCTGACTTGGGGGATTTTTGTTTTCAACCAAGATGTTTCTTGAGAGCAAAACCCATAGCATCACGGTGAACTTCAGGGGTTTCTCTTTCTTGTGATTAAACTATTAACTCCTGCCAGATAGCACTGCCAGGCACATAATTGCTCATCGGTCCTTTTCATCCCAAGCTACTGCACAACCCATAAACAGTCCAATTAAGAAACCAATTAAAATGAGAAAGAGGCTTCCTGAATTCTCCAGCAATTGAGGCAGCGCTGCCTTTTTGGTGTCAAACAGTGAGAGATTTTTATTGCAGTTGCCAAGGAGGTCAAAGAATCAAGAGGAGCAGCGCTGCCCGGGGGCCCCACATGGGGCAGGGCAGCAGCAAGAGCTTCTCTCAAAGCCAGGAGCCCCTGGCGTGCTCTGAGAAACTTCTGGAGGTTACCAGGTGGGTGTCCTGAATGAAAGAAGCTTTGGTTTGCTTATTGGAATCAAGCCAAAAATTCAGAATAAAAATTTCAAATTTCAAAGTTTTTTTCTTTGGTAGTTCCAAAAACTCTGATGACAAAGCTTTCCAAAAGCATGTCTGAGAAATGGACCCCTTGTGTCTCTGGAGGCCTTTCACATGCATTGGATCATGGTGTCCTTCCAGTGGGCATCCTTCGGAGAGGTGGAAGGATCCACATACCGCCACAGAGGAAGGTGACCTTCGCCAAGGTCATGCATACGCCTTCCTTCATCTGTTCCAGAGACTCTTTTTTCTTTCTTTTCTTTTCTTTAGATTGAACTGAGACGCACTTTACCACTGAGCCACATCCACAGTCCTTTTTATTTTGAGACAGGGTCTCACTAAGTTGCTGAGGCTGACCTTGAACTTGCAATCCTCCTGCCTTGGCCTCCGGAGTCACTGAGATTACAGGTGCGTGCCAACATACCTGGCTTGTTCAAGAGGCCCTTGCTATCTACTGTGTGCAGCTGGGCCCTGGGGATCTGAAAGGTGAACACCGTGGAGTCCTGCTCAGAGGCATATCCGATCGTTTCTGCCCTGGCTCTCATAGCACCTGGGACATGCCTCCAGTTTAAACCTGCAGTTCTAAACATCATCTCTGTGCATGGCACATCTGAATACTCCAAGAAAGGCAGGGGGATGGCAGAAATATCCAGACTAATAGACCTCTGCTGGTCCCACCTGACACCAGCACTCCATCACTAGTCCCCGGAGAGGGACTGCCACCAATTCTCTCTCCTGAGACACTCCTGTGCATGCTCCTGAGTGTGTGTGTGCATTTGTGCATGTGTGTGCGTGTGCTTGGCAGGGAGACGTGGTCCACTTGTTGAGTATTTCCTGTTTTCCAGGGTACCAATGCCTCCGTGTACTATGGTGGCCATTCAGAGCTCACTGGTAGAATTGACTTTATTCCTTGCTGCTTATGGAGGTAAAGGAGTGAAGCTTGTTGGGCTGGCAGCCGGTCTCTGAATGCCAAATGGCTACAGCAAAGAAAAACTCCATTGAACTTCGTCCTGGCACCAACTGTGTCCTCCCTTCTCTGAGTTTTTTTCCGTGTCTTCTTTCTCGCTTCTTGAATCTGAAGCTCCCTGGAAGCAGGCACACAGCCTCTTGGTGCCGCAGACCCCATGGCTGGCTCAGAGCCTGGCCCACGGTGGTCTCTCCCTGCAGCCCTGAGGGTGACTGTGCCTGCCTGGTGCTCTGTGCCTTTCTCCACCAGAAGGGGTCACACTTTTGAACCTACAGCCTTCTGACTTCTGGCCCATGTTACCCCAGGACCACAATTCAAGCGGGACTCTAACAGCATGTTAGAAACTCGTCTCGTCTCAGCAGCTCCAGTTAAATAACGGAAGCGCGTTGCTTCCTTAATCTTGGTTTTCTCATCTGCAAATCACACATTCAATTACAGGTAGAAGATTCCTTATCTAAAAGGCTTGGGACCAGAAGTGGTTCAGATTTGGGATTTTTTTTCTTTCAGATTTTGGAAGATATACACATACATAATGAGACCTCTTCGAAATGAGATCTAAGTCTAAACACAAAATTATTTGTGTTCTATATCCACTTTATAATCCAACCTGAAGGTATTTTATAACAATATTTTTAATGCACCTGTGTTTTGACTGCAACTCATCCCCTGTAGTCAGGTGTGGAATTTCCTACTCATGGCATCATGATGTCACTGAAAGAAATTTTGGATTTGGGAGCATTGTTGGATGTAGGTTAAGGATGCTCAACCAGAAGCACACAAACCAGAGGGTGTTGGAGGGCTGAAGGAGTTACCATACCCAGTGTGCGAAGAACAAGGTCTGTCACCTGGCAGGTGTGGCCACCTGTCATCCTTGCTGTGCCGTGGAGCTTGCTCAAGCTGCTTTCTTCCTCCTTGCAAGACTAGACCTTGAGTGTGTAGGCTGCACACCCCTTTTCTGGGATGTTGATACCAACACCCTTTGGGAGGACCCTGAGAGACGTCAAGTGCCCCCCATGTCCTTGCTGGGCCTCCTGAAGCTCTCTCTGGCTGCCATTGATTGAGCTTCTGGCAGATGGTAACCGCTGTACGCTGTGTTTTCAACATGGACCAGCAATGGCTTGAATCTCTGGCATCTGGAAGTTTATGACATAACAGGATAGCTCTTCTCTGCTGAGGTAGCTCACTAGCGTGGTAAGAATCTGAAGCAATCATGTTGATTTCCAGCCCTGCAATTTACAAACCTGTGTGACCCTGGGTGGTTACCTAAAGTCTCTGGGCATTGTTTTCTTCTTCCATAAACTGGGAATAATAATAGTCCCTACTGCACAGGATTTCACGAGGATTGCGCAATGAATATTCAAACTCCTTGAAGAATGTCTACTGTGTATAGAACTACAGAAGGCCAAGATACATAAATTCCACTCCTAGGACAACTCAAAATTAGAAAGATCTTCCTTTCATTGATTTAAAATTTGTATTTCCAGTTTGCTGGACCCCAGCAAGGATCCTGAGTTTGGAAAAGTCCCGAGTTTTGTGCTGACTGTGATTTAATTGTGTCCCCCAAAATTAGTGTGCTGGAATATCCCTCTCCAGTGCAGCATTGTTAAAGAAGTGACAGTCCTGTGGGTGCTGCTCCTTGAACAGATTGCTGCCACCGTTGCTGGAGCAAGTTCAGTATCGAAAGACTTTGCTCCGTGCCTTAATGCCTCACCAAGGATGAGCTCGGACCCTTTCCTCCCTCCCTGCTTATGCTCTCTCTTGCCCTGGACACCACTGCCATGTTATGACACAGGGGCCTTCACCAGAAGCAGCCCCTTGATCTTAGACTTCCCAGCCTCTGGCACCATGAGTCAAATAAACTCCTGCTGTCTACAATTTTCCTAGCCTTCTGCATTCCGTTACAGTAGCACACAAGGGACCAAGACATTGCTCATTGTCATCTGGATCATTTCCCAACCATAGTGTGTTAGGAAGTTACTTTTGTTCTCTGAGTTTTTATTTCCTCATCTACAAAACGGGCGCAGCCACCACAGCTCAGAAGCTCCTCTTGAACCCAATAGTGATGGATCTTTACTGAGCCACACTCGTGCTGACCAGCACTGAGATTCTGTCGTGTGGAATTCAGGGTCACTGTCAAGAGACTCAACAAATTTAGAAATATCACAGAATGGACACCATGATCTTCCTAAAGCACAGACATGATGAAGTCTGTCCCCAGCTTAAATCACTGGCTGTGAGTTGCGCCCTCCTTCTCCTTCTGCCTCATCTCCGCACGGGCCCTGCCCCCGAGGCCACCCTCTGCTCAAATTGCCATGCTCTGTCGGCAGCAGCACATCTCAACGAGGCGTCACTTTGTCTGGAGATAGTGCTAGTTGTCATAACTTGGTGCTACTGAATCTAACGAGGTACCAGGGATGCTATACGCAGGACAGACCCCACACGAATCATGGATCCCAAGACATAAAGAATGCAAAGCTTTGTATCTTGAGAAGATTCTGGCCCAGAGAGTCCTCCTACTGACCCTCCTCTGCTCACCTACCTGCATCAGTCAGAACAAAGGAGGTTGTACTGTAGAAACAGAGCCAAGTTCCCATGGCTTTGCTCAAGAGATGTTTGCTCTGCTCTGTATCCTGTGTGGTGTTGGGTGAGGGATTCCAGTTCACATGGTCCTCTCTTTGGGACCCAACAGAGGAGGAAGTCTCCTTTGGAACACTGCAGTGGGAAACAGCTCCCTGGTGTTAGTTTTGGTCACATTTAATGGCCAGTGCACGTCACCTGGCCACGTGTGACCTCAGGGAGAGTGGGGAAGTGCAAGCTTACTTACTACTTGGAAGGAGAAGCAGGTTATCTGTGAAGAGCCCTGATGACCACCATTCTCCACCCAGGGGAAACCTCCCTTGTTCACCCTCTCTGGGTGTTGGGGGATACCCACACCCTGAAGCACCTGGACTTCCTGCATCTTATCATGTGACACTCTCCATGTCTGGTGGACGGTGGGATCTTTCTAAATACCATGTCTAGTCCAGTACTTGGTAAGGAGTCAAGCCCAGGAATGACTTTGAGAGTTAATGAGTGACTGCCATTCACGTTCATCTAGAGGAAGATCTGAGGAAAAGAAGCCTTGGAGCACCTGGCCCAAGAGGCTGATGTCATCAGGTAATGACAGTGCACCTGTCCCAACCACTGGCTGTTTCTTCGAGGCCTTCGGAATGCTGGAGACCTTCAGAATTCCCCATGGTCTCTTCCTCTGGCCTTGCCCCTTTCTACCTCCTCTCCTCAGTGTTTCCCAAGTTCAAGGTGACTTTCCCCATTCGGGGCCATCTGTTTGGTTGGACAGGCTCATGCTATCAACTGCTCTGCATTCCCTCCCTGGTGATAGCTGCTTTCTAAGGCCACATGTCCAAGGTTCAACCTCTTACCTCAGAGCATTCTAATTTTGGAAATATCTAGTCCCAGTCTTATTTAATAAACATTTTATAACCCAGCTCATATTTTTACCCAAAGAATTTATTTTAAACAAGTTCACATTAGTGATAGATAAACAGACAGACAGACAGACAGATGATAGATTGTTGCGTTGATTCCTTTGGGGAATTCTAGGAACCATTTTAATACTTTGAAAAATATGTCAAGCAGGGGCTAGAGCGGTGGCTTGGCGGTTAAGGCGCTTGCCCAGCATGCGTTTAAGTACACAGGTTCAAACCCCAGCACCTAAGTGTCAGAGTAATGAAAGCCATGTGAAAAACTCAATAAAAATTGATTCTCTCTGTCTCTCTCTCTCTCTCTCTCTCTATATATATATATATATATATATATATCCTTCTGTTTTTAAAAAGAAAAGAAGTCAAACATTTACTCTGATCTTCCTATAAGACCTACACCTTGGGGTAGACTGATAGGTGATAAAGGAAAATCTTTTCTTTGTACAAGTATTCTAGCTAATAAATGAAGAAGGAATCTTGGAGTGGAGATATAGCCATTCTGTACCCCCTAATGAATCAGTGAATGGAGGCAGAGATCACTGATAACTACACCATCATGAAAAGGGAGACAACAGCTCTTACATATGTACCCCTGAAGAACACAGCACTGTCTATGAAACAGCCTAGGAAAAACATATTGGAATATTGAACCAGAATCTGATTCAGCCTCTGGACTAAACTGCCAACTTATAGGATACATTAGGGACAGAGAAGCATGTTACGTAACCCACAGGATGCAGCCAGGAAGTTCAGATGGTGGTGAAAGATTCTATAAAACAGGTGACCCAGCTCTTTAACCCAGAAATCCCCCAAGAAATTCCACATTGAGAGAGACAGAGACAAATAAAGAAAACAAACCCCAAGGTTAAGAGACTTAGGGAACATAAAATGGCAAGGCTGGAGACTCATTTGGATTCTAGATCAAACAAACTAGGTCAGTGTGAACATTTGACTGGATGCAAGAAGAATTTGATAGCAATTGTTATTTCTTTAAACATGATAATGATATGATCAGATTTCTAAAAGTTCTTATATTGTAGAGAAATGCATCACAATATTTTCACATGAAATGACATGGTGTCCTACATGCGCACGGGGAGGAGGCTGGTGGGTAGGGAGGGTGAAACAATAGCCCAGTCAGGGTCCGTGGGTGCTGACGCTGAGGGTCTTAGAATAATTCTATTCTTCCCTCCACTTTGAAATGTACCTTAATTATTCCGTAATAAGAAGGGCTTTTGCTTATTCGGTTTTGTTTTGTTTGTAAATCAGGCTAGTGTAATAGAAAGGTGAGCAGGGTTAGTGGCAGGCAGAGAAGTCTGGGAAGACCCGGTGAGGAAGTGACATTCAAATGGAAGTAATGAAAAGGTGCCAGCCATCAGAGAATCTGGGGGAGGGAGATGCCAGGCAGAGGAAACAGCAAGTACAAAGTCACTAAGATTACTCCCCGCTCTCTGCGAAATAACCTTGTAAACCCTTGTAAAAATGCCGCTTAATACATTTTCGAAATTATATGATCAGCCAGGAGAAGATGTCTAATTAGCAACTGAAAATATAGCTGCTTTGAAAACAATGCTAATTTTCAGTCGGATTCCATCCCTGAAAATGTTGATGTGTGTACAAAACCTTATGCCGAGGATTAAAATTTCAAGTGTTTGCAAGATTTCGATTAAAATTAGTTTAATTAAAAAAATGTTAATTGCCTTATTGTCTTCACCGCTTGCCGTCTGATTCCACCACTGGGATCAGAACCAGCACCTGCTGGAGTCTCACAAGCTGCCAGTTCAAACAGCCACATGTCAGTAAATAAAAGGAAAATAAAGTTTTTTTTTTTTTTGTATTTGTGAAATGCCGCACCAATGCGTGTAGTGTAAAATAGCCCAGTATGGTCCCAGCTGAATAGTAAGAGGGTGATTTATTCCCAAGGTTCTGTTTCCATTTTTGCTGTTTATGATAGCATATCAACCGAGCTTTTTGATTGAATTACCTCCTTGTATTCAGTCTGGGACCATGCATTATTACATATGTAAGTATAAATGTTGATGCAAATGAGCTTTCCTAATGAAATGAGAGGCAGTTTATTTTCCCTTGCATAATGGGTGGTTCTGTGGACCAGATTTATTTTCTCAAAGTGAGTACATGCTTATTTTTCAATTTGTCATCCATTCTTAGCATGAGCACCCCAATAATTCAGATCTGCAAATCTTTGAGCTTTCACATTTTAATGTAGATTTTTTTTTCATTTCTAAACTGAAATCAATTTCAGTGTGATTTATCATCAGAGAATTACCTTATGTAAAATGCTTAAGTGAATGAAGTAATAACTTTCGGCCTATCGGTTAGCGAGAGCAATTTTCAGTTTCTCAGTTCTAAATAAATGGTGAGATCCCGGGTCACATTTTCATTTTGTTCAGTACACTGTGTGCTTTAGTTATTACTGAGTTTTGGAATGTCTAGAAGCTTCAAATGGGCTGAATTACTTTTAAATATTGCTGGATTTCATCTTATACAATTGGAGCTACTTTGCTTGATGTTATTTAGTATTCTATTATCTCTTCACTTAAAGCAGCTGGTGAAGTCTGCAGTTTATTTCACTCTTCATAAATTAGGATACTAATGTTGAGCCCTAAGCTCTCTCTGCATAGGAAATCAAGTGCAGCTTCCTGGATTCGAGAATGCATTGAAGATCTGCTCAGTAAACACTTGGCCATGATTGCCAGGGGAGATGCCGAAGGAAGAACAAGAAGCAGTTCTCTTCCACCTTTGAGGAGGCAAAGGCCCCAGGCGAGCGGATGCCCACCAAATTTTCTACAGGAATTGGCAGTGTAAGGATGAATTGGACAGTGGTCCTTTAACACCCATGGTGCAAGTTTAACAACGGAAGCTTTCTGTTCAGTCAGAAAACACCTAACAATAAGAGTAATGATGATCCTTCTTACTTATTATATGAACATATAAAAATCAATATATGTATCATGCTAATACATGGCCTAGACACAATGGACACCTGCTGTGGTTCAGGAAGCTTGGTCCCCAACGTAACAGCATTGGGAGGTGATGGAACTTTTAAGAGGTGGGGCCTAGTGGAAGGTGGTGAGGGTGCTGCCCTGGAAGGACTAAGTTAATTCTTTTTTTTTTTTTTTTAGCAGGAATTAAACCCAGGGGCACTTAACCACTGAGCCATATCCCCAGTCCTTTTTATTTTTTTATTTTAAGACAGGATCTTGCTCAGTTGCTGAGGCTGGCTTTGAATTTGCAATCCTCCTGCTTCAGCCTCTCAAGTTGCTGGGATTACAGGTGTGCACCACTGCACCCAGCAGACTGGGTTAATTCTTGAATGTCAGTTGTGATAAAGGTAGGTCATCCCACATTCTGGACCCCTTCTCCATAAAAGCTGGTCCCTTTCCATTCCTGTGCCATGCTGTGACACAGCTAAGGGTCCCTCACCAGAACACCAGCACCATGCTGTTGGACCCTCCGATCACCAAAATCATGAGCCAATAAACTTCTTCACTTTACACAATACCTAGCCTCAGATATGTTGTTATAGCCACACAATGGACTAAGACAATATTCTAATGATAATAATGAAACATT
Organism: Aplodontia rufa; assembly: GCA_004027875.1. Taxonomy (NCBI): domain Eukaryota; kingdom Metazoa; phylum Chordata; class Mammalia; order Rodentia; family Aplodontiidae; genus Aplodontia; species Aplodontia rufa. Next base: position 1,682 of record PVKS010020190.1, on the reverse strand, counting down.
TATTGAGCATGTGCTGTGTTCAGGCACTGTGCTAAGCATATAATATGCATTAATCTCATTTAATCTCCACGTCAACTCTCTGAGATTAAAACCACTACAATTTCCATTTTACAGATGAAGAAACAGAGGTCCAGAGAAGTTCAGTCATTTGGTCCCTTAGCCAGCTAAGTGGAGGAACTGAGATTCAAAACTAGACAGTGGCTTCATTTCATGAGCACTCCACATTAGCAAGATTTCTTTCTACAGAGCAATGCTTCTTTGTACAGCATTTGTTCAAATCCCCACCATCTTCCATCTGTGGAAGTGATTGTGTAGCCATGTGGTAGTTAGAGTCTGAACTTCAAAACCAAACGGATGCTGAGTTCCAACTGACTGTTCACTTGAGTGATCTTCCATGTGTTGCTTAACTGCTGACTACCTCAGTTTCCCCATCTGCAATAGGAAGATCATAATGGTAGTGTTGTTATTGAGGTGAATTAATGAACTGAGGCAAAGCCCTGTGGGTCAAAACCTATTGGTGCAAGCTAACCTTGAACTAAAATCCTACACCAGGTTTGTTCAGGTGGGAGCCTCCTCTGGGAGTTGTTTTAAAGGGGCTTATCAATTTGCATTTCTAATTACCTTCTCACTACCTGGCCAGGCCTCTGAGGACTTGCTTGGTGATTGATGTGATACCACTTAGAAATTTCTTTGAGTTCCTCAGAAGAAAAGTTTTCTGTGCAATCCAGCTGGTGTTGTTACCATTTAGAGCAATCTGAAAACCGAACTGCAGGACTGATATGCTCATAGGGAGTTAAAAGGGGGATTATCTTTTAAGACTTGAGAATGTTGATGTTTGCAAATATTTTCTTGCTGCCTCTCCTAATGCTGCAAATTGACTGCAGAGATAATGGGCAAAGGATGACATCACACAAAGCAGCAGCCTCTTAAGTGCACCGGCTGGAGGAGCCACTTGGAGTATTTAGGAAATCCTTAAACAAGAGTTTGGAAAGTATTGGCTAACCCTTAATGTTTGCAGTTTTTATTTTCCTTTTCTGGCACCCAGTGCTAAAAGTCTGACCTTGAATAATTGTCCTCCCACCAACTTTCAGCACCAGGAGCTGAAAGGCTCCCCTGACACTGTCTGCTCGTATGTGGACAGTTCCAACGTAAGAGCCACGGACAAGTGGGTGGCTGCTCGGGGGACGTGGCCTCCTAAGAAGTGGCACCAGGCCCCTGCAATGCTTCAGGACAGAGCTCAGGCTTTCTTTCCTTTTGCTTCCTTTTCCAAAGTGGCTGTCCATCTTGTGGGGAGAAAGACTGACACAATACTTACTTTCTAAACTCTCCTGGCTCCCACTGGTAGTCGCGGCCACCCAGAGACAAGCTGGCTTTCTCAGGAGAATCCTTTGGTTGGAGCACAGGCTGTGGTGAGAGGGGGTGAGCAGCAGGGGAGGTGGGCCTGCGGCTGCGTGAAATGTTTTTACGGTTCAATGTATTATGTCATCTGTTACCAATTTTCTTGCCTTAAAGATCACTATAGAAAATGATGATGATGGTGATGGTGATGGTGATGGAGGTTATGGTGGTGATGGTGATGGTGGTGGTGATGGAGGTGATGATGGTGATGATGGTGGTGATGGTGATGGTGATGATGGTGATGGTGATGGTGATGATGGTGATGGCGATGGTGATGGTGATGG